>JASDQU010196061.1:0-19633 GCA_032191745.1 Picea mariana | reverse complement strand
TCTATTTTATTGAAAGGTCTTATTAATATTGACCTTTATTACATCCGAATACATTGATCTACCTATGTGCGGGTTAGGACCTTAACAATCGATGTCACAAGATTAAATTTTATTTTTCCCATTACAATCAATCTCACTTTAAAAATCCCTATTAATCTTTAACCACCTTGGTCCTTCAAAACTACGGTAATGAAAAAATACAATAATGCATTATGCCAATGGATTTCCCCAGTGGCTCCCATCCTGGAATAAATTGAGGTTTACCATGGCTTCTGGTCATCCAAGGAGATGATAGTTCTTAAATAGTTTCCATTATAATCAAGGAAAAATTACAAAACTCATAAAATTTTCGTTTAAAAAAATAAAGTCATAAAATTCAATAATCTATAATCTTTAAGTAGATGTTGATGTAACTTAAATATTTCTAGTTAGGCTAGTTTAACGAGAACCTTTTTTTTTTTAAGTCAACTTCTATATTAATATGCACTTAAATTACAGGATATTTATCCTCACAATTTTAGCCTCACATAGACCATGACAATCTCTGGGCCTCTATGACTCAAAAAAAAAAAAAAAAACTGCCTACCCTTAAGGGGAAACTAGGCTTGAAGCACTTTAAAAATAAGATACCTAATAGGGTTCTAATTGTCTATACTGATAACCAAAAACTATAAGTCTATATAGAATAAAAACATAAAAAGAAAGTAGAAGAAGATGTCACTTAGCATTTGGAACCTGGGAGCTGTTGATGATTGCAGTTACGTGAGATATTCTCCAGGACACAAACCTGAGAGAGAGTCCTTGAGAGGGGTGTGCGGTTCCTATCTAAGACAGATATGGAATGTAGAGATGGAATCATCCTTATAGAGAGTTGAGAATAACTCCAGATGATTCTCCTGTGTAACGCACTGAGAAAGGAGATTTGCAGAGTTGGATGTGCCTGTGGCTGAGCACAAGGTGAACATGTGAATTCTCAAAGAGATGGGTGCATCGTCATGAAACAGAGATGAAGATGATGCATTAGCATCCTTTGAGAAGATATTTGATGATGAAATCAAGATGAATCTCCTATGTAATGCAGTGGGAAAGAAGATCTTTTGAGTGGACGTGCCCGTGGATGAGCACATGTGAATGTGATCCTAGTGGCTGAGCACTAGTGAGAGTGGTTATTCTCTATAATGCAGTGAGCCAGAGATATGGGCATCCCTATGGATGTGCCCTTATGGGATGAGTGCTAGTGGGTGTATGAGATCCCTTGCTATATTTTTCAATAGTTAGACCTGCCTGTAACCCTAATTGCAATGTAAAGGGTACAAGTCAGCCCCACCTTAATGTAATTGATAGTTAATGTAAAAGATAATTAATCTGGTTAATATTAATTAAATTATGAGATAGAGAGGTTGGCCTTGTTGTGCCAATAGAAACTTTTGTTGATAGGTCAAGTCTAATATAAGTAGAGTTAAATTCCCCACTGAGGAATCATATATTTTGTGTGAGTTTGGAAATTTCAGCAAGTACATCTTCTTGGGAAAAGTGCACACCTCTCTTGGGCACTAGTATTCTAGGGTTTGCAAGAACCCTCTTGTGTGATAGGTTTTCTTGGCGGTGAAGGTATTTCTCTTGAAGAATATATCAAAGGATTTGGTTGGGTTTTCTTCCCTTGTTGAGAAGGGTTTCCCAGGATACTTCTTGTGTTCTTGTGCATGGTGTTTCTTCTTGTGATCTTGGTTGCTGCAACATAATTGTTTATGGTTTAATTTAAATGATAAAAAGGAATGAAATTCATGCTTAAACATTTCTTATTGAAAAATAAACATGGTATCAGAACATAGGTATTGAAGTAATCATTGCACAAACAACTTTCAACCATCCTCTCTTCTGCAGAAACCGTACGACCCTCTTAGGGTTCCTAGAAAATCTGTACGAATTACTCTTCTGGGGGTTTCAACACTTGGAATTTGGATGTTGGGGATAAAAAGGGAATAGGTGTGTACGACCTCCTTCAGCGCACCTCCAACAAGTCTCAAACTATAATTTCGATCATTTTTCCTTTCTGGCTCTAGGGTTTCTAGGGTTTCGCTAATTTCTGCAGAAAATTTCAGAATTGTGTTTATGCAACTCCTTGAAGGAGCTATTCAGCTTACCAAGGCTATCATATCCTTCAAAGGCTTATTGTTGGCAGTCATAAGCCCAAAAAAACCTAAAAGCTCTAGCCTAGCCTAACTGTTAGGTTTTCTAGCCTAGTTGACAAGGGTTTGTGAAGAATCCAAAAATGAGAAAAATCATGATGGGAGGAAAGCTTGATGGTTCAAGAAAACTCATTTCCAAGAAGAAAAGACCTCAAAGAAATGAATACATCAACATCTTAGCACTCTCAGGTATGGTCCCTACCAATGATAATACTTGGTTAATTGATAGTGGTGCCTCCAGGAACATGACCGGTCTTAGAGATCACCTAACACATTTTATTGAGAAAGATACACATCTACATGTTGTTCTTGGAGATGATTCCATATATAATGTGAGAGGAGTTGGAACTTCTACCTTCCAACTAGATTCAGATATGCAACTTCAATTAAAGGAAGTACTATATGTACCCGAAATGAAGAAGAACCTTGTCTCTATTTCTGCTTTGGAAGACAAAGGCTACAATATTACCTTCTCAGAAGGAAGAGTTCTTGCATGGCACAAATAATCTCATATAAGTTCTGCCAAGGTAATTGGTGTCAAAGAAAATAACCTGTACATATTAACCATCAAACCAATCCAAGCCTTGCTACATGACACTATCAACTTGAGTGAGCTATGGCATAGAAGACTTGCTCACATTCATTATAGAGTTCTTCCATCTCTAGGGAAAATGGTAACAGGTCTACCATAAATACAGATTCAGCATAAAGGTGTTTGCAAAGGTTGTTCCCTTGGAAAAAATGTTAAATAATCCTTCTCAAGTAGTGACAATAGATCCAAGGAATCTTGGACTTGATACATTCAAACGTATGTGGGCCAATGATTGTTGCATATCTGAATGTGTACTTATACTATGTACTCTTCATATATGATCACTCCCATAAAATTTGGATTTACTTTTTGAAGAACAAAGATGGAGTCCTTGCAAAATTTCAAGAATTCAAAGCTCAGGTTGAGATCCATACTTGAAGAAAAATCAAAATATTAAGATCAGATAATGGAGGAGAATACACCTCAAAAGAATTCAATTTTTTTTGTATTGAAGCAGGGATCAAGAGGGAGTTCACAGTTCCTTACAACCCTCAACAAAATGGGGTTGATGAAAGGAAAACCAAAACTATCATTGAGGAAACCAAATCAATTATACATGGTCAGAGTCTACCTATGACTCTATGGGAAGACGCATGTATGAAAACAATATATGTTCAAAACATAAGTCCTCATCATATCAAAAGAACATTACTCCAGAAGAAGGCTTCACTGGAGTGAAGCCTGAGATTGGACACTTCAAAATATTTTGATGTCCAATATATTTTCATGTACCCAAAGAAAAGAGATCCAAGCTAGAATCTTCAGGAAGAAAGGGCACATTTGTAGGATGCAATGAATCCTCAAAATCATATAGAATCTACATTCCCGATCAGAGACAAATTCAAGTAATAAGATATGTTACTTTTGAAGAAGAAATAACCTTCCAGAAATCTAGAGAAGCTCAGATGGAAATTGATAGTGAGACATTCTCCCCCTTCAGCAGTTCAGAGGGAGAAATACATTAGTCCAATTGATCTAATAGCTCCAATTGATCCAATTGTTCCAGCCGATTCATTTTCTCCAAGAAACATACCCAGAGATATTATAGTTGGACATAAAAGACCTGCATGATTGACTCAGAGCCATCTTTTCATGGAGAATCTTCAGGTGAACAAGTATGGAAAGATTCCATGACTAAAGAATACCAATATATATTGAAAAATGATATATGGGATGTTGTTCCAAGACTAGAGGGAAAGTCTGTAGTGACTTCCAAATGGATTTATAAAATCAATCATGCAACTGATGGAAGCATAAAAAAATACAAAGCAAGATTTGTGTCTAGAGGGTTCTCACAAGTAGAGGGAGTTGACTATGACGAGACGTTTGCTATAGTATCCCGATACACCTCCATCTGTTCTATCATTGCATTAGCTTCTTCCATGGGTTGGAAGCTACATCAGATGGATGTAAAGACAACTTTTATTAATGGTGAAATTGAGGAAGAATTTTATCTTGAGAAGCCAGAAGGATTCATTGTACACAACAAAATATCTCATGTATGTAGGTTAAATAAATCCTTATATGGTCTAAAAAAAAGCACCATGTGCTTGGTACAAGATAATGGATGGATTTCTGATGAGCTTGGGCTTCAAAAAAATTGCTTCTGATCCAAACTTATATTATCACATTGATGGCAATGAGTGTTTGATTTTGGTCCTATATGTGGACGATCTTTTCCTCACCAGTTCAGAGAAACTCATTGCTGAATGCAAACGAGCATTGACTGCTAAATTTGAAATGAAGGAATTGGGGATGATGCATTACTTCTTGGGACTAGAGGTATGGAAAAATACAGATGATATTTTCCCGAGTCAAGGAAAATATACTGTGGATATACTGAAAAATTTCGGCATGATAGAATGCAAATCCTTGCCCACTTCAATTGTAATGGATTTGAAGAAGATGAGTAATACTGATTCAGGAGATGTAGATCCACACTTATACCAACAGTTGATTGGATCACTAATGTATCTGGTTAACACTAGACCAGACATTTGCTATGCAGTAAATGTGCTTAGCCAGTTTATGAGCCAACCGAGACAGACACACTGGATAGCTACAAAACATGTATTGAGATACTTACGAGGCACAGTTGGTTATGGCCTAAGATATTCCTCCAGTGTATACTTGAGCCTATAGGGATATGCTGATGTAGATTGGGTAGGAAGTGCAGTGGATAGAAAAATCACCTCCGGTTGTTGCTTTACTTTAGGGTCTGCCATGGTTTCCCAGTGTAGCAAAAAAAAAATCTCTGTGGCATTGAGCACCGTAGAGGCAGAGTAAATTGCATTGAGTATAGCAGTCCGTGAAACAATGTGGCTTCAAAAACTTCTGACTGACTTGTTAGATCATGAGATGGATCCTACTACTATTCATTGTGATAACTAGACCTGTGTAAACCTCTCCGAGAACCCCATGTTTCATGACAGATTGAAACACATTGAAATAAAGTATTACTACATCAGAGACATGGTGTAGAGGAAGAAAATACACGTGAAATATATTCCTACTCATGAACATATCGCAGATGTCTTCACCAAACCATTTTCCAAGACAAAGTTTGAGTATTTTCGTGAGAGACTTGTCCTGGAGAATGCTTCCTTAGCTGAGAGGGACTGTTGGTGATTTCAACTACGTGAGACATTCTCTAGGACACAAACCTGAGAGAGAGCCCCTGAGAGGGGTGTGTGGTTACTATCTGAGATAGAGCGAGAATGTAGAGATGGACTCATCCTTACAGAGAATTGAGAAGAACTCCAGATGATTCTCCTTTATAACACAGTGAGAAAGGAGATCTACAGAGTTGGACGTGCTTGTGGCTGAGCACAAGGTGAACGTGTGAATTCCCAAAGAGTTGGGTGCATCGTCATGAGGAAGAGATGAATATGATGTATTATCCTCCTCTGAGCAGAGAGTTGATGATGGGATTCAATGAATCTCCTGTGTAATACATTGGGAAAGAAGATCTGTTCAGTTGACATGCCTGTGGACGAGCACATGTGAACGTGATCCTAGTGGTTGAGCACTAGTGAGAGTGGTTCTTCTATGTAATGCAATGAGCCAGTTATATGGAAATCCCTATGGATGTGCCCCTAGTGACTGAGAATTAGTGGGTGTATGAGATCCCTTTCTATATTGTTCAAGAGTCAGACCTGCCTGTAACCCTACTTGTAATGTAAAGGGTATAGGTCATCCCCACCTTAATGTAATTGATAATTAATGTAAAAATAATTAATCTGGTTAATATTAATTATATTATGAGATAGAGAGGTCATCCCTGTTGTGCCAATAGACACTTCTGTTGACAGGTCAAGTCTAATATAAGTAAAGGTAAGGGTAAAATCATGAAGATGGGTAACACTTTTGCTTGTTTTATGACAAAAAAAACTGTATTTTCACAAGTTCTTCAACTTCCGGCATACAAAAGTATTTTTTTTATTTAGAATTTCACTTTACAGTAAAACAAAACTTGTGAATAATTTTGTTATATTTCTAATGACTATTTTTCAATTTTTTTTTATTAAGATTTGATATGTCAATTTGACAATTGTTTAACAGTATGTTCTTTAAACATGAAAGGAATTATAATGAGTTATTGTTTTCCACAACAATGTATCTATTATTAAACTTATGTTTTTAAGAAACGAAATATACTGCAACAATCTATAGAGACTCTATTTTATTATGACTATAATTTTGAATCTAACGGATGAATATTATAATTTCTAGAATTTTTTTAAGTTGACCAAGATGAAAATGTTGCAGATTTTAAAAACGTGTTTTTCTACACCTTGTATCTATCTTAATTTTTACTTAAAAGTAAAATCTAAAAATACCCTTTTGAAGAGAACAGTTTAGCAATTATGAATATAATTTTTTCATAATTTTTAGTTGTGTATTTTTAGAGATATTTATTTTTCATTTCACCGAATCATAATCTCACCTAAAAATATTATTTAGTGATTTTTTTATAAAATTAAATAAAATTAGATAAAAACAATGAAAATGAAAACAAATTATACCCAATGAAAATAGATTCAATTTTAAAAATGTTGGTATCATTTCTCAAACTAAATTCTGAGTATTTGTAGGAGTCCACTATCTCCAAAGATGAAGTAAGATGGAGAGAATTTGCAGTTTCCTGCAACAGTCCCATTTTCAAGTTTTCGGCCAAAATATTCTTTCGACCGAAACCTAGTTTTTAACGGAATCAGTTAAAAATGAACGTTTCGGCTGAAAAGTCTTTCGGCCGAAATATGCTTACCACAGGAAAATAATTCATCCAAAAAACGTTGTACACGAATTTCGAGGGCACCGTTAAATTTGACGTGAAAATTTTCGGCCGAAAACAACATTTGTTCAGCCGAAAAATTGTCGCTAGAAATTTTGGAGACCCGATTGTCACGAAAGTGTTACCCAGATTCATGATTTTACCCGTAAATTCCCCATTGAGGAATCATATCTTTTGTGTGAGTTTGAAAATTTCAGCAAGTACAAATATAAACAACCTTCTTACTATCATGACCTTAGAGATGGTATATGGTGTCTAGTCTGTCTTTGACTAGGTTTTAACTTTAACCATTGATTTTAAACTATTAGAGAAATTTTTTGGACTTATAAACAAAACTGTTCTTGTTGAGTTGGAAATTCAATAACAATAAAATTTCAAAATTCCCAATGAACAATAATAATTGACTTGGAAATCCCTCGATTCGGGTGCCATCTACCATCTCTACGCTGCAACTAGAGAAACTAGACAACACATGGGAAAGATCGTGTCCCTAGGCCACAACTGTCCTCAACCCACCATTACCTCATGCAAGGATTTATACATTGAAGGAGCATCTTAACTTAGGCTAACCAGGATTTAAGTCTGCTGGCAACAAACAAGAAACTACACCTGTGAGAGAAGCAAAGAGGTGACCCATATGCATTCAAGTGGTTAAGATTCTATAATGGAGGTAGGGATCACACCAAATTGCAGTTAGGAATGGCAACCCTCAATGTATTTCAAATTTGTGGGTGTTAAAGAACCAACAGAGGCCGAGACCTGAGTATTCAATGCATAATAAACTCCGCAGTAGGCACAACATCATAACAATTGTGGATCGCCAGAACCATATAATCGACGTGCCTCTAAAAATTTTCATATGCCTAATTCTGGATCTAGCCAAATTGATTTTTGTAGAACAACAAGCAACACTTAGAGACCAAGTAAACAATTGCATCAAGGGGGTATTTTCACTTCTAGTCTCTACTCAATCAGAAGTTGTTGGAATAATAAAATAGTCCTTGAGATTTCATTAGGTTGAGGATGTCAAGAATGTATAAACCTCCCTCTCCCTTGAACCCAACATGATTCCATTCAAGCAACAGAGAATTAAATACACTAGACTCCTCCAAAAACTCGGGAAGTTTTGGATGCCTAGGAAGAGGAAGCTAGACAAAAAGGGCAAGAGTTCAAGAAAGTGAGGTAGATGCATAAATTGTGGCATGGATCCAAGATGTTGGTTCTTCTAGGGAAAGGGAAATAAAATACTACCGCATCATCGACCTCTACTGGCAAAAAAAAATTCTTCTGGTTCATGTCATGATCGAAAAGAAAGCGGTCTTCAATGCCTTATCTATGCAACTTGAATATATATAGCTTCAAATAAAAGCACTAGACATGAAAATTAACATTGTGGCAGAACAAATGGATGGTTTTAGCTTCAAGGAGCTTAATGAATACCATCATAGGTGCATGGGGACAATGTACCGCCTTGTAACATCTAGTTCCACTGATCATATTTTTATATTGATTTATTCTTTGAGGACACTTGCGAGCAAGTGATCTAGTTATGGTACATTATGATTTATTCTTTGATTATGAGTTATGCTATGATGAGTATTGAGATTTATATGTTACTTTTCTAGATGTATATATTGACATGTATTATGATGATTTTTTCTGAGTGTGTAGGAAACGTGACAGGTTGAGGATGTTGATGGCATCAACAGACTTCCTTGGACTCCATATTGAGTTAGGGTCTGGAATTGTATTTTGGTTTGAGTATTTGGTTTATACACATATATCATTGATGATGAATTCTATAAGAATTATTGACATTGTTTTTTTCAGTGGATGCAGGCTTGGTGATGCTTGCTAATCCAACTCACATATGGAGTAAAGGGGTCATACATAGAAACCAAATGAATGAGGGGGAGGTGTGGCAACATCCCTTTTGCAGTCTACTAGCACTCCTGCTGTGGCCTGAACTGAAGGTTAACGATTACCTAGTTCCGAGAGGTCCACGATGTCGTGAGGGAAAACTGAGACAGTTGCCCACGAAGAACTCTAAGGGGCACACAATAAGGAAAATACTTATTCCTTAGACAAGCCCTTAGTCTCTCACAAGGTCGACTAGTGGAGTGTTGAATTCAAGTGTCTGACAAACTTCCAAACTAGTCAAAGGTGAGTGACACCCTTGGAGCATGGAAGTGCGTCTTTAAGGGAACGTCGCGTAAACAAATTGGTGAGTCAATAAAAATATATAAGGCCTAGAAAATAATATATAAATGCTTAGGCCTTGATGGAAAAAGTATACAATGAATTAGTAAATTAAACTAGAAAACTAACAAGAAGTCTAATTCTAATATGTTTGACTAAATAAAACATTTAAACTTGAATAAAGGAAGCTAGATTTAATAATATTAGAAAAAGATAATAAGAATAAAATTTGGGTAGATGACCATGTGTGCATGAAAATAATAAAAAGGATTTTTAATTAAAAAGAGAATAAAAACATGAGAGAATAGGTGGTCAAAATAGAGTTAGTATCTTAAGTCAATCAACCACTAATCCTAACTAAAAGAAGACTCCTAATCAAACTCAAATGGAAATTTAGTTAGGGGACACAAAATAAATGAGGATTTGGGGAACTAAGAGACAACTAGGAGCGAAAATAAGAACAAATTGGGGGATGTGAGGGAAAATGTTTATTTAATTAAAATAAAAAGAGAATTAAGATGTGCAACCTTGAGAGAGTGTGACATGTGCAGTGGATGAATAATCCTTAATTAAATTATTAAAAATTGATTATTTGTGCATGAGAGGACAAGTGTCATTGTGAAATTTCCTATAAATGAAATGGAGAGGAAAAGATAAATTACCCTATTGTTGGATGAATGTTATGCTGCTGAAATTTTTACTGACTAGTTTACTTGTGGAGAGTTGGGCTGCAAACTTATGCAAGAGGTGGGAGCCTCTCCTTGAGAGGGAAAGTTTGTGCTATTGAGTTTTGTTTTTTTGTGTGGCCCCTTTGCGGCTCGGGGGATAAGGGGGAAAAAGAGCACCCCTAACGTTGGTTGGGAGGTACCTGTGAAGTATTGGGATTGATGCGGGAGCAAGGACATCGCACCCATTTTAAATTTGAGAAATATTGCCAAAATTAAACACCTCTTTGGTCACTGTGTTTACATTGTTGTTTTTTCTATTGCATGAATAGTTAAATTTGAGGGTTATTATGTAAGAAAAGACGTTGTATGGTGGACATAGTAAAAATTTCTGGATTTATATTCAATCTTTGTTGACAAAATAACATTAATCACTATGTTAATTTTGATTTCCTTCGAATCTGTGCATGAGTTTCGATTATATATATAAAATTCCTAACTATGTCAGGGTTTCATATTTACCCAAGAAAATGGATTGAATGAATTGAATGAATTATATTTGTGGGAAAACAATATTCATTTTAAATAAAAGAATATCTGAAGTTATAATTTGGTTAGCCGAGTGTTTTATGTATGTACTACGCTGAGAAAACATGTGTGCAATTTAGAAATGGATTTGGTCTCCTTTTGCACCTTACAATACATACAGGCTATGCTAAATTATATGCTCACTGAATAAGATAATCTGAGGAGAAATGCCAAAAATTGGTTCCGCTGAATATCTCAAGTGTCTAGAGACTTTTTTTTTAATTAAATTGCTTTTCGTTAGATTTGTAATTTAATAATAATAATAATAATAACTGTTATCATCTTGTAGTATTCAGTAAGCATATTCAAATCCTTGGGAGGTAAAATTTTATATATATATATATATATATATATATACTTCAGACGAATAGCAAATGTCTATTACCTCACACGCCATATCAACCACTTGACTATTAAATATCTTCACATGTTTCTAGGACCTTGATTTTGTGCTTGGTTAGTCATTCTTTCGCCCTTTCTCGACAATAATTTGTTCCTGAAATTAAGATTGATCTAGTGTATATCTCGACCATAGTTAGTCTCCTAATTACAAAAAGAAATTGTTAATACCAGTAGCAGAAATCTTAACCTATTGCTTCTGAATTTTCTTCTCTGTAGTCGCAATAGTTTCTCTTCTAAAATTTGTTAAGGATCCTCTGCATTCAAATCTTATTTCAGGTTGAATCACTGCTAATTTGTGTAGCTTCCAGGCTTGAGCTTTCACAATAAAAGTGAGTCGATTATTTTTCCAATTTACCTTGTTATCAGGCGAGTGAAAATATTTTCATTGTTTGGAGGCAAGGCTGACATCACTTGGTTCTACTTTCAAAAATCCATTCGTTTATTTCCCTATTACCAGATTCAAGACTCGAGTCTCTAAACTCGAGAAGGGTAGAGGACATCTTTGCATGTGACTTCATGTCTGTTATCACACAATTTATACTTTCCCAAAAGCCAAAGGCAAGTGATCATTGAATTGGCATAACAAGAGGATGTCCTATCACTGTCACCATAATAAGACACCTCTTTCTATTTAGGGGTGAAAGCCCATGGGAGACCTCCCTGGTGACCTGGGGGTTTGAGAAGGAAAATGTTGAGATATCAAGAAAATTCATCCCCTCTCACAAGTCACACTGATAAAAAAGTCCCAAAGGTTTAACAATATGAAGCAATGATATGCTTAAGTGTACCTGCCTAGAACAAAACAACAAGAAAACACTATTTTTCAAGTACAATTGATGTTAGTGCTTCGTAAACCCTTGGACTTGTCAATGAAAGCAATAAGTTGATATAAGATGAAGCAAACAAAAATCTATAAAAGCAATGTATATATGATGATGGCTTCACAATTTATGCCTTAAACAAGCTTCAAAATGACCCAAAGTGATAACCTAACAATAGAAATATGCTAGCACTTGTTAGAAGCTAATGAGACAATGTAAAAATAAACTTTAATGATTGCTTTTAGGATATTTTACTGTTGTAATATATGGTTGTAGCTTACGTTTGTAACATCAACAAGAATGTTAGTAGATTAGTCTAATCTAGGGTTAGGAAAGGTTAGCAAATAGCTTTAGGTATAAGATTTAAGGGTTGTTCTCATCAATCAATCAAGTATAAGGTCTAGATCAATGTCTTTAGGGCTAATGGAGTCACTTGTTGTAGCAACAATATTGAAGGAAAAAAATGATAATATGTGAACTAAGGACAAGAGGGATGATGGTTGAGGTGTTGGTAACCTAAGGCCTCAATCACCAAACCCTAGAAGGAAAATGGCTACTAGGAAGTAGGTAACCCTAGGCCCTAACAGTTTTCATTCATCTTTAATTCAAGCTTAAGATAAATAAAGTCTTGATGAAGAAAATGATGTTAGAGTGATACAATGGTAGGGCTTTAGCACATGCTTCAATGGATAGGTTTTCTAGCAAAATCTAGTAGGTAGATAGCTATTGAGATAAGGACAATAACATGTGCTTAATCTCCTAGGGTTTTATACTAGCAATTTCATGATCTTAGTAAATGCAAAGTAAAGATACTATAACCATTCAAAGGAAAGAATAATTGCAAAATTTCACTTACATTCACCAATAATAATCTAGCAAATTCCCTAGTTGAAGACTTTCCACCAAGAAAATGCCAAAAAACACCAAGACAAGCCTCCTCCAAGAGTTGCACACTACTAAATTTCATCCCATGAGCCTTAAAGAGGTCGAATTTCAGACCTCACTTGTGTGAGTCAAAGAATGATGAAAAATACAAGGGAAAAATACCTTATTTATACAATCCAAATGACCTTTAATTACAAAATTAGGTCAAAAAGGTCGACATGGCCAGTTTACAAGAAAAATCCAATTTTACAAAAAAATTGTCAAATAAAACCCTAATTTTATCTTTAGGGTGACTTCATGCCCCTCCTAGGGTGATGTTATCCTTCTTGCTGGAATGTTAGCCCTCCAAGTGAAACGTTGGGGCTCAAAACCCCCCAATAATTGCTACACATGCCAACCAAATCCGTCCTCAAGATGGATACCTCAACTGGGTGATGTCAAGGCTCTGAATGATGACGTCAAGGGCCTTGAAGGGCCAATGCCATGGTGGGAGGGAAGGACCCCCCTGGGTCTAGGACTTCCAAGATGTCTCTAGTGAAACATCCTCCTCTCTCTCTGGTGCAAGCCCCTGGTACATGTCTGCTCCTTGATGGGGTTTCAACATCCATATAGTGGGATTTTATCCCTATGGAGGTCCGAGCTAATCATCTCCCCATATTTACCTATCCATCAGGCATGGTCCTACAACAACAAAAAGTACACCCTCCATGGGCTCATAAGTCACAGGGATCATAGCAATGTCAATCACATCTAATAATCAAGTTACCCACACATGTGCATAAAACCCACCCTTTTCCTAGAAAATTTCTCAAAGACATTATGTTATTCTACCAGCCATGTTTGGAGAGGGTTTTATGACGTCCTATTGGGATAATTATCCTTAGGTGTGGGATGTTTCCAGGTGAAGACCAATCTAGGTCATGTAAGTGCATGAGATGGTATGGGGATGTTTGGGAAAGGGGTGCAATGATGACATGGAAATGTATGGCTTACCTATGGGTGCCTCTGAAGAGGGTGAGCTACACCTTGTCCTGGATGAAAATGTTTCCTATCCCATTCAATGCATTTTTACTTTTTTATCTTATTTCTTTTTCTTTCAAGAGAATAGCCGGGGGACACTTCCCTGGCGTGGTGACCAATGGTGACAATTTACCCTTGAGCATTTCATGGAGATGAGGAGTCTGGCTCGTGATAAGACCCCCTTTCCCTTGGATATGCCACTAAGAGCCACTACCCTGGCGTGGTGAACAGATGAATAATAGTGTCATACCACTACATTCCCATGGACCTAATAGGCTAGCTCGTGATGAGACCCCCTACCCACCAACTAGGTCTTGAGTTTTATCTTTTTATGGGTCCCCCCTTTTTTCTTGCTAAGAATCCTTTTATTGCTTTCTCAGGGATCCCTAGGTGAAGCATCTCAAGGTTTTATCCTCTGGGACTTTAGCCCCTTCTTCCCACAAGAAAAGGTACAACCCTTTACTAGCTTGGAAAACACAATGCCCAAAGCAATGTAGGGGATAGATGAGAGGGAAGATGATGAAAAGTGATAAGTATGGTGGGAATGGACGATGACCTTTCATGAACCCACCTAGTGGAAACTCAGTCCTAAGGGAACCAACTTGCTAGGGAATTTTGTCATCCCCCCAAGTATGGACAAGTCAAAAGGAATAAAGTCCAAGCACATGTCATGAAGCAAAAGAGAATTAAATGCACATATTCAAATGTTTTGAGAATCATAGTGACACATAGCACGATACCTAGAATCATTACCTCATGGAGCAAGACCCACTGCTGCTTTAGGACCAAGCCGATGGGATGGATGCTGCTTCTGCTAATAGGATGGAGGTGCTAAAGAAGAAGGATGGGCCCTTCAGGGCTAGGCTCAAGTCAATATCGCTTTTGGTATTCCATGTCTAGGAGTTGTGGGTCTCAAGACATAATCTCCTTAGTTATCCCTAGGCTAGGGGATAACATCTGGCTCCAACTCAGGGACACGTGTTCACCGTAGAACACATGAGGACCTCAACATCTCTGGTATGACCTGTGACCTGCTAGATCTCAAAATAGTTGATTAGTAATCATTTGGGGTGGTGATATCACCCCTGAATCATATATGATACAATGAAATACAAGTAAGCAATCATATATACAAATGGAAAAACAACTACTCTAGCATGAAATGCAGATGGTATATACAATGAATGAAAATGCCTACCTACTTACCTCTACTTACCTATTGGTTGAATGCTAGGTGTAGTCAAACAACCAGTGAAACCATCCTAGCAATGTATCATAATACCTGCCTCTGTGCTTCATCATAAACCAAAAAAATGACAAGTCCAACACAAAAATAACATGAGTTATAAAATGTATTGTATTATTAGAAATCATAAGTTCTAGCTCATGGAGGTGGGAGGGGGGGGTAAAATCATGCCAATTCACACCTTTATGAAAGTGCTCAATCCATCTCAGAAAGAGATCATGAAAAATAAAAGGTTTAATAGACTGAATCAAAGAGTTTGAAGGTTGGCTACCTTGTATGTCTTCACAATCTGAGGTCCGGAAAGGAACTAGCAAGAACCTAGGGGATGACTGACAATTTCTTAAGGGAAGGCTGGAAAATTGAGACAACAAACTTCTTCTTGAGGTATCCAACCTACCCTTGAATTCCAAAAGTAAGCTTTGCCTCATAGAAAAATTAAGATAGAGGACCTACTTCCCAACTACACCTTTAGTGATATAACAAGATAAAATAGTCAAAGGGAGCTGGGAGACATTGCCATAAGGATCCTTCTCTGAGCAAGCAATGTTCTCACTTTTATAAATATTTGAGAAAAATGGTGGTTGATAATATTTTTCATGGAATAAATCCAAGTGCTCAAAGGAATAATCATCAAAACCCTCAAGGCATGACCGAAAATCATTAGGAGAATATAGCACCAGGTCATCCTTGGGTGTCTAAAAAAAAATTTGTAACCACATCATCTCCCTATTTCCAAATGTCAAATTCATTAGTAACCTCATATGATAATGGTAAAGGAAACTTTCGCAAATGACCCTCAATGTCGTAAATGGGATCCCTATTATATCCAACCACATCCCATTTACACTTTCCGACATGTATGAATTCATCAATATTATCAACAAAGTCATCATATTTATCATAACATGAAGGGCTTAAAGCATCTGAGGGATCCTCCAACACTTCTTCACTTTCCAAATCATAAAATAAAGCATCATCATACTATTGGAAAGGAAAATGACTTACTGTATTTACTTCTTCTTGTGCAGGAGCTTCAAGGATTTGGATGACTTCCGTTGATTGAAGGGCATGCATAATTGTTTCCTCCTCATAACTTATTTCTACATCTTCAACTTCATAATAAGGAGGATCCGTCTTGTCCAAATATTTCCTTTATTCTTCCCTTTCTGAATTATAGAACAAGGTGTCATAAAAAACTTGGAAGGGAAAGTGATTAACCCCATACTCTTTTTCTTGTGCAGGGGGAATAGGTTCTTGAATGTATTCATCAGAGGGAGGAGCATACATCAATATTTCATCATCGTGTTTGATATCTTCAGGGTTTCTCACTTCAACCACATTTTCATTATCCTTGACAAGAGAATGAGTAACCTCTAGCTCTTTCTCATAGGATTGGAAAACATCATTAGGGTCCTTCTCCTCAACTTCTTGTTAGTTGATGAATTGTTCCCCTTTCTCTTGGAAGTTATCAGTCAAGGTCCCAAGGGAAACTAATCTCTCCAAACTAAGAGTATCTGGGGTAAAGAGGTGTCCTTCCTGGAACAAAGAGATATTCACCTCGATTTATATAGCCATGTTATAAGCTTCATTGAGTGTTTTTGGGCTCCTTTTATTGAGGAGAAAGCCTAATTGCACCATGAGTGCATTGGCATAGAGGTAAGCAAGGTATTTTCCTTCAGGAATATGGCTTATAGGAATTTTCCATAGCAAATTTTGAAACTTATCTTGGAATTCGCTGACAGTCTCATTCTTAGCTTGTTTTATATACTCGAGTCTTTTTAGTAGCATTTGGATATCCTTCAATTTAAACCTCATCTCTTAAGAAATGTTTCTTCCAATTGGTCCATAGATGTGATGCTAGCATTAGGGAGATCGTCATACCATTTCCTAGCATTTCCATGAAGAGTGGCAGAGAAGAGTTTATTGCCAAATATTCAACATCATCACTGATAGGGTGGATTTGAAAGAAAGCCCATAAATCACCCATGTGATAATTGACTCTAACCCCATCACTACCAGTGAATATAGGGAGCCATTTTTCATACCTCGGGGGAATTTGTCGGGGGAATCCTGAGATTTTACTGATGTCTAAGGGTTTGAAATTTACCGGGTCCCATTGAGAATTCATGGTTGGATTTTTCATTAGTGGAGTCACGAGATAATTTTCTTGAAACTATCAAATGGATGAGGGGATCAACCTCATTGGAGTCTCCAGGTAAGCTTTTAAAAGTAAATATTCTTGAGAAAAGGCTTACCAAAAAAGTGTTGTCTTTGAGGAGAATTGACTCAGTGTTCCCCGACAATGGCGCCAAAATGTTATCGTGCAATTTGTACTTTCCCAAAAGCCAAAGGCAAGTGATCAATGAATTGGCGTAACAGGAGGTTGTCCTATCACTGTCACCTTAATAAGACACCTCTTTCTATTTAAGGGTGAAAGCCTAGGGGAGACGTCCCCAGTGACCTAGGGGTTTGATAAGGCAAAGGTTGAGGTATCAAGAAAAGTTATCCCCTCTCACAAGTCACACTGATCAGAAAGTCCCAAAGTTTTAACAATATGAGGCAATGCTATGCTTAAGTGTACTTTCCCAGAACAAAACAACAAGAAAACACTATTTTGCAAGTACAATTGATGTTAGTGCTTCGTAAAACCTTGGACTTGTCAATGAAAGAAATAAGTTGATATAAGATGAAGCAAACAAAAATATATAACAACAATGTATATATGATGATGGCTTCACAATTTATTCCTTAAACAAGCTTCAAAATGACCCAAAATGATAACCTAACAATAGCAATATACTAGCACTTGTAAGGAGCTTTTACTACTGTAATATATGGTTGTATCTTACTTTTGTAACAACAACAAGAATGTTAGTAGATTAGTCTAATCTAGGGTTAGGAAAGGTTAGTAAATAGCTTGAGGTATAATATTTAAGAGTTGTTCTCATCAATAAATCAAGTATGAGGTCTAGATATAGTGTCTTTAGGGCTAATGGAGTCACTTTTTGTAGCGGCAATCTTGAAGGAAACAAATGATAATATGTGAACTAAGGACAAGAGGGATGATGGTTGAGGTGTTGGTAACCCAAGGCCTCAATCACCAAACCCTAGAAGGAAAATGACTACTAGGAAGTAGGTAACCCTAGGCCCTATAGGTTTTCCTTCTTCTTTAGTTCAAGCTTAAGATAAATAAAGGCTTGATGAAGCAAACAATGTTAGAGTGCTACAATGGTAGGGATCTAACATATGCTTCAATGGATAGGTTTTCTAGCAAAATCTAGTAGGTAGATAACTATTGAGATAAGGACAATAACATGTGCTTAATCTCCTAGGGTTTTATAATAGCAATTTCATGATCTTAGTAAATTCAAAGTAAAGATACTATAACCATTCAAAGGAAAGAATAATTGCAAAATTCACTTACATTCACCAAGAATAATCTAGCAAATTCCCTAGTTGAAGACTTTCCACCAAGAAAATGCCAAAAAACACCAAGACAAGCCTCCTCCAAGAGTTGTGCACTACTAAATTTTAGATAATGAGCCTTAAAGAGGCCGAATTTCAGACCTCACTTGTGCGAGTCAAAGAATGATGAAAAAATACAAGGGACAAATCCATTATTTATACAATCCAAATGAACTTTAATTACAAAATTAGGTCAAAAAGACCGACATGGCCAGTTTACATGAAAAATCCAATTTTACACAAAATTGTCAAATAAAACCCTAATTTTATCTTTTTAGGGTGACGTCATACCTATCCTAGGGTGATGTTAGCCTTCTTGCTGGAATGTTAGCCCTCCAAGTGAAACGTTGGGGCTCAAAACCCCTCAGGAACTACCACACGTGCCAACCAATGCCGTCCTCAAGATGGATACCTCAACTAGGTGACATCAAGGATCTGAATGATGACGTCAAGGCTTTGAATGATGATGTCAAGGGACTTTAAGGGACAACATCATGGTGGGAGGGAAAGACCCCCCTGGTCTAGGCATGCCAAGTTGTCTCTGGTGGAACACCCTCCTCTCTCTCTGGTGCAAACCTCTGGTACATGTCTTCACCTGGATGGGGTTTCAACAACAATCTGGTGGGATTTTATCCCTATGGAGGTCTAAGCTAATCATCTCCCCATATGTGCCTGTTCGTCGGGTGTGGTCCTATAGCAACAACAAGTACGCTTTCCATGGGCTCATAAGTCACATGGATCATAACAATGCCAATCACATTTAATAATCAAGTTACCCAAACATGTGCATAAACCCCCCCCGCTTTCCCAGAAAAGTGCTCAAAGACGTTATTATATTCTATAAGCCAAGTTTGGAGAGGGTTTCAAGAAGTCCTGTTGGAGATGGAAGTCACTCATGGATTGCTAGCAGGAGCAGAGCCCGACACCCATTAGTTTATGTCACGATTTGTTTAATGGGGTGATAAAATGGAGATTAACTCAAACGATGTGGTTCCAACTTTGAAACTAGGCCGAGCATGCATGGGTGAGTGAGGTCTTGGATAAATTCAGACAGTGAGTTGTAGTAAGGGTGAGTAGGGGGAAGAATTGTATCAAAGAGGTGTGAAGGTATGTTATAAACATCGGGTTCCTAACAGACTGTGGAAGAAGACATCTAAACGCAAGATCTTCTTACGCTCAGATGCAGAAAACCAGAGAAAACAATAGTGCCACAATAAATCCTTTATCACAACATAATTGCCATAATTCGTGCGAATCAGTCGATCAC
>JASDQU010196060.1:19733-34333 GCA_032191745.1 Picea mariana | reverse complement strand
TTTGATCTTCTCTAGGAGATTTCTGACATTCCTAGAGTGAAATTGTCAGCTGTCATTTATTGGTAATAGAGATATGTTCTCTTAAATAACATTTTGTGATTAAATAATAAGCTCTCGAATATGTCCTGGAAGGGGACACATATTGGATAAATGACTAATCCTATGTTACAGAAAGTTGCTACTCCAGTAACGCAGAAAATTATTTTGACAATCTGTTCTGATGACCATGAACAATTATGGGAGGCTCTGGGTGTTTTTCCCACCGAATAGAAAACTAGGTCCTAGGGTTAGCCCTAGAGGCTAGACGGTATGCTTTTTTGAGGATGTTATTGTGCATTGCTAGCATGGTTGCCATAAATGATCTATCTTGGGAGACCCTTGCGTAGGGCTGCAAGGTAGTGATATCTAGTTAGTTTTAGATGAATTTGCCATGTCATAGAGGCAAGGTCTGATATTTCAGTTACTTCTGTTTGGGAACAAAATTTTCCAGTGTGAACTGCCTTTTTTGCATTAAACATTTCTACCACATTGAATATTTTTTTCCTTGGAATATGATCCATCCCACCCTCAAGCCATAAGCATGAATGAGATTGCTGGTACCTTGACAACCCCATCAACAATTGGCTCATGAAGACCAAACACATCACAAGCGGGATTTGAACCCGGGTGAAGAGGATAACATTCCTCCTTAACCACCCAAGCTAGACCCAATAGACAGGCCACAGCCTGAGTGGGCCTAATGGTTAAGAACGTGTGTTTCCTCCTTGAAGGTCACAGGTTCAAATCCAGAGGGGGGTAGGGTATGTATACCTCCATAGACTTTAGCAGTCAAATCGATGTGCGGAGTGGGTCTCTTGTCCCACAAACAAGGGGGTCTCATGCACCACCAATTGGTGTTTGGCTTGGCCGTGACCTTATTATTATTATGAAAGCAATGTCATTGATAGTCATATTATTTATATGAATTTTGTGGATCAGAAACCATCACATTCATTGGCATGCTGACTTTTTTTGTTAATTATGCTTGATATAATTTCTACAAATCCCGTTGCTGATATAGGGTCTACTATGCAATGACTTCAGGTTTCAAATGCTGTGGACCATGTGCAATCAGGGACTGTTGCCCTTCAAAAGGCCAAGACTTTACAGCGGAATTCAAGGAAGTGGATGTGCATTGCCATCATAATTCTTTTAATAATTGTAGCCGTAATTGTTGTTGGAGTTATTAAGCCGTGGCAAAGCAAACAAGCTTAATAATTTAAGTTCGGAGAACTAGTTTGGTTTTCTTGAAAATTTATGTTGTTATTTACAAGTCATGTCTGGTGTCTTGGGCAACTTCATCCAAACTGGTAAGCATCTCTTCGAACCTATTTGAAAAGTGCTTCGAATACTCTAGTTTAAGTTTTGCCAGTCCTGCCAGAAACCATTTATCCTTGTGGGTCGTTTCATCCAGTTGTTATCCTAGCTTAGCTGATGAAGTTACCTTTCACAAGGAACTTTGAGAAAATTATGTAATGTACTCTTTTGTTGCATCTCCCACATTTTTTTTTTATTTTCAAGCAGAAATTCATTCTGAAATCTCCAGTGAAATGCTAATAAATTGCAGAAATCAAGTATGCAGTCACTGTATTGTATTTTTCTGGTCAAACAATTGAATTGCAACTATAAAATGCCACATAAAAGAACAGTTCTAACGAACACTATTATGTTAGTTTTCTTTGTAACTTAACAAAGACAAATTTAGAAGTTTCAACTTGTCTTATGTTGGTCTTGTTTTACTTTAAGAACCATCAGATTAAACTGCTCTTCAGCTCTTCAATGTCTAGTGTATGTCCTTTCATACTTACGGTTTTACTTACAATATATATCTTTATTATACAAGTTTAGATTCATTTCGAACTCTCCAGTGAAATGCTTATAAATTGTAGAAATTACGTATTCAGTCATTGTACTTGTATTTTTCTGGTCAAACAATTGAATTGCAACTATAAAATGCCACCTAAGAGAACAATTCTAATTTCTAACAAACACTATTATGTTAGTTTTCTTTGTAACTTAACAATGACAACTTCAGAAGTTTCAATTTGTTTCATGTTGGCCTTATTTTAAGAACTTTCAGATTAAACTGCTCTTCAGCTCTTCAATGTCTAGTGTACGTCCTTTCATACTCATGGTTTTACTTACAATATATATCTTTATTATATAAGTTTTTAGATTCATTTCAAACTCTCCAGTGAAATGCTTATAAATTGCAGAAATTAAGTATTCAATCAGTGTACTTGTATTTTTCTGGTCAAACAATTGAATTGCAACTATAAAATGCCACCTAAGAGAACAATTCTAACAAACACTATTATGTTAGTTTTCTTTGTAACTTAACAATTACAACTTCAGAAGTTTCAATTTGTCTCATGTTGGCCTTAGTTTATTTTAAGAACCATTAGATTACACAACTCTTTAATGTCCATTCATACTTATTGTTTTACTTGCAACATATATCTTTATTATACAAAGTCTTTGCAATCTGCCCCGGCTATACCTGTGGATAATTAAGTATAGAGGTGGGAGAACACAAAATTACAACAAAGGTTTTATGACCCAGAGTTTAACATTATAAAACTAATAGACTTGTATCACCAGTGCTTTGTTTTGGTTTATTAACATGTGAAACGTTTTCAACTAATGTGTTTCGAGTGAACACTCATCGTCAGGGAAATAAGAAAATGTTAGCAGTGTTAGAAGTGTTGCAGAGGAAGAGGGAGGGAAAATTTTATAAATTAAATAAAAGAAGTAAATCAAAGAAAACAGACAGTTGGCCTTATTTTAAGAACCACCAGATTAAACTGCTTTTCAACTCTTCAATGTCTAATGTACGTCCTTTCATACTTATGGTTTTACTTACAATATAAATCTTTATTATATAAGTTTTTAGATTCATTTCTAACTCTCCAGTGAAATGCTTATAAATTGCAGAAATTAAGTATTCAGTCACTGTACTTGTATTTTTATGGTCAAACAATTCAATTGCAACTATAAAATGCCACCTAAGAGAACAATTCTAACAAACACTATTATGTTAGTTTTCTTTGTAACTTAACAATTACAACTTCAGAAGTTTCAATTTGTCTCATGTTGGCCTTAKTTTATTTTAAGAACCATTAGATTACACAACTMKTTAATGTCCATTCATACTTATTGTTTTACTTGCAACATATATCTTTATTATACAAAGTCTTTGCAATCTGCCCCGGCTATACCTGTGGATAATTAAGTATAGAGGTGGGAGAACACAAAATTACAACAAAGGTTTTATGACCCAGAGTTTAACATTATAAAACTAATAGACTTGTATCACCAGTGCTTTGTTTTGGTTTATTAACATGTGAAACGTTTTCAACTAATGTGTTTCGAGTGAACACTCATCGTCAGGGAAATAAGAAAATGTTAGCAGTGTTAGAAGTGTTGCAGAGGAAGAGGGAGGGAAAATTTTATAAATTAAATAAAAGAAGTAAATCAAAGAAAACAGACAGTTGGCCTTATTTTAAGAACCACCAGATTAAACTGCTYTTCAACTCTTCAATGTCTAATGTACGTCCTTTCATACTTATGGTTTTACTTACAATATAAATCTTTATTATATRAGTTTTTAGATTCATTTCTAACTCTCCAGTGAAATGCTTATAAATTGCAGAAATTAAGTATTCAGTCACTGTACTTGTATTTTTATGGTCAAACAATTCAACTGCAACTATAAAATGCCACCTAAGAGAACAATTCTAACAAACACTATTATGTTAGTTTTCTTTGTAACTTAACAATGACAACTTCAAAAGTTTCAATTTGTCTCATGTTGGCCTTATTGTACAAGAACCATTAGATTATACAGCTCTTCAATGTCCATTCATACTTATTGTTTTACTTGCAACATATATCTTTATTATACAAAGTCTTTGCAATCTGCCCCTGCTATACCTGTGGATAATTAAGTATTGAGGTTGGAGAACACAAAGTTCCAACAAAGGTTTTATGACTCGGAGTTTGACATTATAAAACTAATAGACTTGTATCGCCAATGCTTTGTTTTGGTTTATTAATGTGCGAAACTTTTTCAACTGATGTGTTTTGAGTGAACACTCATCGTCAGGGAAATAAGAAAGTGTTAGAAGTGGTAGAAGTGTTGCAGAGGAAGAGGGAGGGGAATTTTTCATAAATTAAATAAAGGAGTAAATCAAAGAAAACAGACAATTGAAATATGAAAAAAAGAAATAGAAGATGCCAAATAATTTTATCAAATTACAAGGAGAGGGGTGTGGAAAAATATCAATGAGCAAATGTTTTTAAAGAAATAACAATGAAGGAAATAATAAAAAGACGATGAAAAAGTAAAAAGAAAATGGCAAAGGAAGAAAACGAATAAAAATAACGCTGTACATTGCATGAAAGGAACAAAAATTTACAAAGGCATATAAAATACGACTAATTGTGTGTGGATAACAGTGCTGTTGGCTTTTGTGCTCTGCTCCTTGGACAGGTTGAGCGAAATTAAACATACAAAGGGGTGTTGTCCTTTTCTCATTAGCCCACAAGCCAATGTCCATTAGATTCCCATAGGAAAGATGAAGATCATCTGGTTCTCTTATCTAGTTGATCTCACACCAATCTCTTTCAATGTCTTGCTTGATGCCATCCATTGCATCTTTAATCTCCTTGAAATTCTTCCTGTAGTTGCGAACTGCATTCGTGACATAACAAACTCCTTTTTAGAGAATCCTATTTGCTACCTATGCGGGAGCACCATCTGTTGAGTTGCTGACTTTTGCTTTGGTGGTTTTTGACAGCATCGTCAAAGAAATTTCTAGGGATTGAACCATGGTTCTCATTAGGTCTCTTTCGGAATAAGGGTGAAGATGCAGAAAGGCTAGAGGAATGTGCTAAGCATGATAGCTAAACTTGGTCTCTCTAGGGATTGAACCATGGATTTTCATTGAGTCGTTTCAGGAATAAGGATGGGGGCAGAGAAAGGATAGATGAATGTGCTGATGATAGCTAAACTTTTAGGGAACTTTTATGATTTATAGTTTCGTGGTTGGCTTTGAATTTAACCTTATAGTGAATCGATATGTACAACAATAGGTTGTAGTCTTAACATTTTATGAATTTGACCTTTTTCAACAACTCAAAATAATGAGGGAAATCAACATTTTTGTCTATAATCTTGCAAGAATAATTTTGGATTTGATGGAATTGCGTATATCAATTGTTAACAATTGCAAAATTAAGTATTAGTGGGGATATTTAAGAGTGTTGAATCCATCTTTGCATTAAAAACAACAATTTCAACGATATCTTTGCATTAAAAACAACAATTTCAATGATATCTTTGCATTAAAAACAACAATTTCAACAATGCTTTTATGGTTAGATTCTGGTAATGGAAAACTAGAAAATGTCAAAATCATAGAATGTTTAGCCTTCTTCTAAAAGCAATTTGCATTAAAAGCCTCCTTGATCCAAGTGATGTGGGAACATGTGTTTGACAAAATAATTGAGGTAGGACACAAATTATTAACTAAGATTTTGAATATCAAAACTAAATCTCCTGTGCATTGAATGCTGTGAACATTCTTTTCAAGGGAAAGTTCAAGAACTTTTAAAATGGCACGTGCCTCTACGTGATTATTGGCAGTAACTCCAAGCCTCCATTATTTTAAACAAAACATTAATCTATGGTTATTAACAAGCCCCCTACTTCCACTATCCGTAGATTTCCTTCTATGGTCCCAATTATACTTGCAATACAATAACTGCATTATGTTGTATACTCTAAAGGTTGTATTCGCCATATCACGAATTTACATTCCATGTTCTTTCTATACGAAATAAGGAGAGATTTCACTCATTGTATTGACAACTTTTTAAATAAAAAATTGAGTTGGATTCTTTCCAAGTAGTTTTGGATGGTCACATGAAGCATATTGAGGCAAATTTTGGATGTTTTGATTGAATAAATTTTTGTTTTGGACTTGCCAAATACTTTGAAGGCATTCTAGGTAACACTCCCAGTCAAGTGTTTAAGTTGTTGGAATTAAACTTAGAGTTGGTTAGGGTTAGAGTAGACTCGGATTAAAATTAGTCGATAACTCAATTTATGAGCTAGTTTACTAAAAAATACATAAAACATTAAAAATTTAATGAAAAAATATATGTTCATCTATACCAATGTAAGTAGAATCCAAAAAACCATGATTCCAAATCATTAGAGACAAAATATGCAAGGTCTGTTCATGTATATACCATGTAAGGGTGAATATAGCAAATTGGTACCGAGTGCAAAACATATCTAAAACAAAATACATAAACAATGAGGCTCTAAATGGTCTCTAGAGTCCAAAAAACAACATTCTCCAAGCTACTACTCTACTATATATCAATTATAATTGATCAACATGACCAATCATCAAACTCATCACGACTGTTGGAAATGGGATTCTTGTCAACAACTATAGGACCATCATCTAGCTCAAACTCGTTGGATTCCTTAGGGACATTTGTAGGAGTAGTACTAATAGTAGCATGGGCTCGCGCTCGTCTTTGGTGTCACTAGTGGATCATCATCCAAAACCATCTACCCCAAGTCATTAATGTCAAACTTTGTTGGGCGAGTCTCCTCTTCCCATTTCAAGGATGGATCAATATCATCCAAGACAAATGGGATTTGTATAAGGTCTTTTGTTTAGTAATTAGTTGTCTTTAGTTGGAGGTTGTATGTATGAAGGTGAGATCATTTAACTTGAATTGTTCCAAGCAATTTCTCTTCATGTTAATTTACTCAAAGACAAACCAATTGCACTCACACTTGGAAGCACTACAAATTTGACTTAAGATATGAATAATTTTTTTTTGTATCTATGGATAATGGCTATCAAATAACTCCCACCAACGTGCTTCAATAAATGACTCCCACCAATGTGCTTCAATAAATGACTAAATCATGAAAATCAAAGAAAAAAATAGTTAATTCAACAAGTTAGATTGTCACTTTGGCTAAAAATACAAATACTTAAGACTTAAACAATTGAACTTAAAAACCTTTGGAATTGCTTACTTGGTTGGTCCACATCTCTTGCAATCTTTTCTAGTTTTTTGCCAAAAGTACTCATGGCTCCACTTAAAAAACCAACTCATTGGTGTATTTATAGTTCTTGACTCTCATTGAAGACCATGCTATCTATACACTTGTACAATCCATCTTTGAGCTCCCTAGTTTGATCTTCTCCAAAGTCATCTTTGTAATGATACCTTGGGTCCATGGCATACCCAACTRTATGTATAGGATGATGGAGTTGATTTTTCCATATGTTATYGATGATTTCTCAGATAGGTCCRTACTTAGCTACTYTATCTTTATACGTTGCCTTTACATACTCCTTTCCTTAATCCATGGCCTCATAAATGTAACTTACGGCCAATTTTTCCCCATCCACCAATGGGAACACCTTAACAAGAGGTTCAACAATTTTCACATTTGTTTTTTTTTTTTYGAAAAYGARTTCTCAAAAACTTTCTTTTTGGTGTCTTTCCCATGATGTTTGCAACACCATTGAGATGCATTCCATTATCACTTGCAAACATATTTTTCAAGTTTTTTGCATGAGAAAGGAGAGATTGCAACRTGAGGAAGTTCCTTGCAAATTTAGTGATGGTAGACCTAACAAGCTCCTTGTCCCTGTTCTTTTTTCTCATTAGGTTCAATACCCATGAGTGATAGATGCATTTTGTAATGCTCTTGGCATGATATACAATGTTTTTGATCCACTCTTGTTTGTCTATATCCTCAAGCATGAGGTCTATGCAATGTGCAACACATGGGGTTGAGAATATGGTTGTGTATTTACTCTCTAACATATTACCAACAAAAACATAGTTGGAGGCATTATTTGTGATGATCTGAGCAATATTTTCCACCCCCACCACTACAAACAACCTCATCTAAAAGCTAAAATAAGAAGTTTGCAACTTTCACCCTATTGCCTCCCTAGTTACACTAAGCAAGAGTGACGTCAATCCACAAAGTTGTACAAGTCACTTGTTCAAAATCAGAGTTCAGAAGTCCAGTCGGGTCTTATGGCCCCTTCAAAAATTTTCGTCTTCTTCTTCTTTTATGCACGTTCCATACCTCCATGGAGGAATTGTAATAAAATGAGCTAGCATGAGGCATTTCTTATGTAAAAGACTCAGCTCCCTAAGACTTGATCATCAATGCATACTCTAAAGTGTATTTTTACTTGTTAATTATATCTTGCTTTTTAGCGATTTATAATTTCTAAGTTTTTTCACTAACTTCCTCCAAAGATGGAGTGTGTACTAATGGTTAGGCCTTAGTGTGTTATGTCTGAGTGTAGTGTCTAATGTATATTACCATACTAGTCATTTATATAGAGTCTCATTGAAGTGCATTAGGTTCCTTTAGGATTTTTTAATTATTTTAGTAAGTTGTTAAATTTCCCGTAAAACAAGATTTTTACCTTGTAAATGATGTAAATATTGACTAAGTGGTAATAGGAGGCATTATATGCCTTGGGGGGTATCGTTTTCTAACCCAGAATACCCCTTGTACCCTTGTACCCCCTTTTCAAGAGAAATGATTGACTTTTTCTCATTAAAAAGTCAATTTTATTCAAAAAAGGTGAATAAAAGAAAAATAAATTAGCATTCCTATTTTTTAGGAAGCATGTCGGGGACATGTTTTGAGTTAACTCATCCTCTCTCTTATTCCATTGAGTGATGGTGGAACTTAATGGCAAGTAAGAAGGAGTTGTGAGAGAGTTAAGTGATGAGTTGACTCTACATGGTGGAGATCTCTTGGGAGGTGGTGCTCTCTCCTTGAGGGTGCCAATCCCAAGGAGATGCACACCTATTCCAAGAGAGGTGGCGCCTTCCACCTCTCTCCATCATTCACTTTTGGTGAGTTATCTAGTGTTAGCTTGAGAGGTGGTGTTGATATTATGGTATTTGCGGAAGGTATTAACCTCCATGTGTAACCTTTGACTAAAATAGAATATTTTGGAAGCTAGAGAAATCCTAAACGGATGTGTAAAAACCCTAGAAGAGAAGTCGGATCAATAAAATAATTAATATTAAAGTATTATCTTCTAGAAGGAAAAGTCGGCCTAGACAGGTGACAAGAACCACTATAAATAGGAGGTGCTTGAGCTCATTTATACATACTCACTTCACTCTCTCTCTCAGTAAAGTATGGCGCAAGTTTGGAGCTGCAGTTGCAAGAAAGGAAGGTGCATCTTCTGGGGTGATTCTTGGTCTTTCTCTCTAGCGCTATTTAGACTAAGATATGTGCCGTACCTTCTAGTATCTCTTGGTGGTATTCTTGGTGACATTTTGAAGTATATTAGTGGATTTCTTGGAGGTGCAAATTTGGGGAAGAAGTGCAACTACAATTGCTGTAGTAGAGTATTGTTCTTGTTATGTGGTTGTGGAGAATCTCTCTCTTGTGCGCTACCCTTGGAGAAGGTGCACTCTCCTTGTCTTGTGTTGTTGCTTCATTTGGATGGTGTTTTCTGGTTCCATCTCATGCTACTGCTGCAGCTAGGGTTTATCTGTTGGTTCTAGTGTGGATTTTCAGAATCATTCTATCTAGGAAAGGTTAAGGTGGTTGAGGGTGGATGCATGTCTATGGTTGGGTGACAATAATGATATTGTCTATGGTTAAAATGAGCACATCAAATATTTTAACAGGTTATGGGCCCACACTACTTTCTGAATAGTCTAATCGTTGGAAGGTAGATTGACAGTTCTTTGTCAAGCTTGTTGTAGCACCAGTTGCAGCTGCAACTAGGGTTTCTGATTTTGCAGCTGCAACAAACCCTAACCTAATTCTTTGAGCACTTTAAGTGAAACATTTGGCATAATTGCTGGATATTCTAGTGCACCCATTGGTACCTTCAGCTAGCAAAAACGTCAAGGTTAAATTTTTGTTCAAACTCAAAGTTTGACTGGTCAAAGTCAAAGTCAAAGGAAGTCATGACGTACTCTATGAAGTCAGAGAACAAGCTAGAAGGAGCTTCAAATTTCAGAGAATGGAAGACAAGGATTGAGCTCATCCTTTCCAAGAACAAAGTTATAGATATTGTGAAGGCCAAGATCCCACAATTTGAAGTAGGAAAAGAGAAGGAACCTTAGAATGTTGCAACAATGGAAAAGTTCAAGGACAATGACATCAATTCCATGAGAATGATTGTGGACTCTGTCAAAGATCACTTGATACCCTACATATCCAATCTTGACTCATCCAAGAAGATGCATGATGCCCTAACTAACCTTTTTGCAGTTAGAAATATTGGGCAAGTGATGAGTTTGAAGAATGAGCTTCGTGACACAAAGATGACTAAGGATGTCAATGTAACCTCGTACTTTGTTAGGATTTCTCAGTTGAGAGATCAACTACAAGCTATTGAAGAAGTTATTCCAGAAAAGGTAGTTGTGAATATTGCACTTAATGGTCTTTCTAGATCATGGGATGCATTTGCTGCAAGCATGAACACAAGAAAGGAGTTTCCCACGTTTGAATAAATTTGGACCTACTGCGCACAAGAAGAAACAAGGATCAAATAAAAGGGAATATCTCAAAAGGAAGAGGATACTCAAGCCTATGCAACAAAGTTCAAGAGACATGAAGGTAAGAAAATATTTGGTTCAAAAAATAAATCCAATCATAAGAAAGACATGTCAAAGGTACAATGTTTTGGTTGTCATAAATATGGCCATTGCAAACATCAATGTCCTAAATTAGCAAATAAAAGAAAGGAAAAACACATGACATGAAGTATTTTCAAATAAATCCAAGCATGAAGAAACAAATTTCTTCTACTAATAATCTCTTGCAGGATATCTTGAAGACACCATGTGACTAATCGATAGTGGAGCTTCCAAACACATGACATGTGACTGTGAAAAACTCTCAAGCATGAATGAAAATAAAATCTCTCATAGAGTGGAACTTGGAGACAAGAACTCTTATGTAGTCAAGGGAATTGGAAAAGCCTCTATCAAATTGGAATCAAGTAATTATGTTCATCTTAGCAATGTTTTGTATGTACCTGGTTTGAAAAATAATTTAGTATCTATTTCATGTTTAGAAGACAAAGGAGATATAATAGCCTTTGTCAATGGAAAAGTACTCGTATGGTCTAAAGATTAAAAAATAGAAGATGCTAGATTTATTGGTATTCGTGAAGGAAGATTGTATAAACTTCTAGGTCAATATGCTCAAGCTCTCGAACATGATGAACTCAATCCTAGTGAGTTATGGCATGGAAGGTATGCTCACCTTCATTATCAAAGAATTGCCATCTCTAAAGTAGATGGTTGTAGGCATACCATAACTACAATCAGTACACGAAGGTGTTTGCAAAGGATGCACACTTGGGAAGAATATTAATAAGCCATTCCCAAGTAGTGAGAATAGATCCAAGGAGATCTTGGATCTCATACACTTAGATGTATGCGGTCCTATGCCAGTGAAATCTCTAGGAGGATATCTCTACTATGTAACATTCATCGATGACTTCTCATGAAAAACCTGGTGTACATGTTGAAGACAAAGGATGAAGTATTTACCAAATTCCAAGAACTCAAAACTAAAGTGGAAAACCTGACAGACAAGAAGATCAAGACACTAAGATCTGATAATGAAGGAGAATACACCTCCACGGAGCTCATTTCCTTTTGTAAAGTAGCCGAGATTAGGAGGGAGCCAATTTCCCCACATAATACAAAATGGTGTGGCAAAAAGAAAGAACCGATCCATTGAAGAATCTGTTAAGGCAATGATGAACAACCATAATCTATCCATGTTTCTACGGTGAGAAGAAACTATGATAACCGTATATGTTCAGAATATAAGTCCTGATTGTATATTGAGGAACATGACTCCAAAAGAAACTTTATCCAAAAATTGTGTCTAGACCTGAAGGAAAGTCTGTATTCACTTAAAAATGGATTTACAAGATAAAACATGTAGTAGATCGGAGTATCAATAAACACAATGCAAGATTCGTGGCTAGAGAGTTATCTGAGTAGGAGGGAGAAGACTACGATGAGATGTTTTCTCTAGTTGCCAGATACACCTCTATTAGAGCCATCATATCTTTTGCAGCATCTATGGGTTGGATTTTACATTAGATGGATGTAAAAACCGATTTTCTCAATGGAGTAACTGAAGAAGAAGTATACATAGAGCAACCTCAAGGTTTTGAGGAACACCTGAGAGAAACACATGTACGAAGATTAAAGAAGGCCTTGTATGGACTCAAGCAAGCTCCAAAATCTTGATATGCAGGAATTGGAAGTTACTTGACGAGACTTGGATTTTCCAAGACCTATGCTAATCAAAACCTTTATTACAAGGTTATGAATGATGCACCCGTGATCCTGCTACTACATGATGATGATTTGTTTCTGACATGTGCAGAGCCTCTCATTATTCAATGTAAGAGGGAGTTAGCCTATGAATTCAATATGAAGGAACTTGGTCTCATGCATTATTATTTGGGACTAGAAGTATGGCAGAAGCGTGGTGAAATCTTCCTGGGCCAAGGGAAGTATGTTGTAAAGATCCTTCAGAAGTTTGGGATGATGGATTGTAAATCCATGGAAACTCCCATGGTGACATATATGAAGAAGTTGAAAGACTCTGATTCTGATCTAGTAGACTCGTCCCTGTACCGGAAGTTGATTGGCTCATTGATGTATTTGGTTAATACCTTGCCAAACATTTTCTTTTCCGTGAACACATTGAGCCAGTTCTAGGTGGAACCTAGACATGATCACTGGATAGCTGCAAAGCAGATTTTGAGATATCTTTGTGGGATGCTAAATTATGGCTTGCGATATGCCTCAAACCGTGACGAACAACTGCATGGATTTATTGATTTAGATTGGCAGGGAGTGCAGATGACATAAATATTACTTTTGGTATATGTTTCAGTTTGGGCTTTGCTATGATATCATGGGCTAGCATGAAACATAAGTCTGTTGCACTGATCTAGGTGGATCATCTCAAAATTCGATAGAGTTAAAGTATTCAAAATGCAAAGTAAATCTTACAAAGTGGAAGAGCTCGTCAACATCTTTCCGGTGATGTTCGTTTCAGGAAAAACGACCTCCAAGTGACAAAGATATGAGCAAGGGAAGTTTCGTCAAAAATGGTTATAAATGGGTTAAAATGGTAAAAAATATGGTTAGAAATGGTTTGAAAAAAAAAAAGGGCTGGTCAAGGGCCTAGCCCTTGACCTTGCCAACACCGAGGCTCCCTTGGTATTAAAACCATATCATAAATCCAAATGTGATATATATTAAAACCATATCATAAATCCAAATGTGATAAGTATTAAAACCCAAATCACGTGCATATATTAAAACCATATCATAAGTCCAAATGTGATATAACACAAATCACGCGCATATATTAAAACCATATAATGTGATATGTATTAAAACATAAATTGTGCGCAAACATACCATATATCAAATATGTTATAACAAATATATGTGTATGGAGGAGAAGCCCGCGGGTTTGACCCCGGGATTTCTGCCCCCATAACAACTACAACTACCAATGCGCCACCTCCATGGGACATGGCAAGTAATGGCACAAAAACCTTAAAAGTTGTCGAGATTTGGGGGATTTCGGAGGGCGCGTGGCCCATAGCTCACACCTCCCCAAAAACCATTTTTTTATTATTATTTAAATGAGGCATGGGCACGAATCCCGAGGGGGGAAGGAGTTGTGATGCAAGCAGAGACATGCACACAGATTGAGGTGATGCTAAACAGTGAAATAAGTGAATTTGCACGCAGACTGAGGTGGTATTTGCACGTAGTTCGAGGTGGTATAGAATTGGCACACATCCCGAGGCCGTACAGAGTGTACAATCAGGGCAGATTTGGGAATTGTGTCAAAAAGGGCATTCATAGTCTAGTTTATGTAATACATCGAGTTTATACTCAAAAGTCTCGATTTTTCGCAAGGATTCCAGATCCAGCTTCAGTTTTTGCATTCAGGCATCCAGACAGAAAAGTGCTCATAGAACCTTCCAGATACACAGAAAGGTATCCATGTTTATACTTAAAAGTCTCAGAATTTAATCTTGCAGTTGTTGTTGAAGTCTGTTAATGTATATGATAGACAGAAATCAAAAGTTACTTTGTAAACATTTGAATACTTAATCTATCGACCTTCCCATTTGGAAAGTGGCCCAGAGAGGTAGCCAGGAAGTCTGGTGAACTCCGTTACCAATTCTTGTTCATATATGGTTTGCTTACATGTTTATGTGCTCATGTGCTTGATGAATGTTCTTTAATTTTGCATTCATAAAGATGGTTAACAATTAAAAAATTCACATGCAAGTAATGGTTAAAGATCAAGTTAAAATTTCAGATCAAGTTGGTATCAAAGCGAGGTTAACCATTTGTTTTGTGAGTTGATGTTAACAAGATCTAAGCTTCAGCATGGTGAAGGAGAACTTGAAGAGTTCGATCCAGAGATTGGATCAAGAAGAGGAAGGATGTCTTCACCAAAAGGA
>JASDQU010196057.1:5126-19250 GCA_032191745.1 Picea mariana | reverse complement strand
GAGCAATCTATTTCACAAAATTGGATCTCTGTTCAGGGTATCATCATATTGGAATGAAGGAAGAAGATATCCCAAAAACAACATTCTGAACTCATGAAGGCCATTATGAATTTTTGGTCATGCCTTTTGGCCTTACAAATGCACCTTCCACATTCCAAGGGTTGATGAATTCCATTTTCAAGCCCTTCCTTCAAAAATTTGTGATAGTATTTTTTGATGATATACTAATCTATAGTAATTCTTGGGAGGATCATGTGCGACATGTTGACAAGGTGCTACAACTATTAAAGAAGCAACATCTATATGCCAAACCATCCAAATGTTTCTTTTGAGTAAAGGAGGTAGAGTATTTGGGTCATATTGTATCTCATGAAGGTGTCAAGGTAGACCCTAACAAGATTAAGGCCATGATGGACTGGCCGATTCCCAAAACATTGAAGAATCTTAGAGGATTTTTGGGTTTGACAGGTTACTACCGCAAGTTTGTTCAGAACTATGGAAGAATAACAACACCTTTAACGACACTAACTAAGAAGGATGCATTTTCATGGACTCCAGAGGCAACTAGAGCTTTTGAACAACTTAAAGAGGTGATGTGCAAAGCTCCTGTCTTGACCACTCCAGACTTCACAAAAACCTTTATTGTGGAATGTGATGCCTCGGGAAATGGAATTGGTGTTGTCCTAATGCAAGAAGGAAGGCCCTTGGCTTTTGAAAGTCGACCACTCAAGGGAAAGGACTTACACAAACCCATTTATGAGAAGGAAATGATGGCAATACTACCTGCATTGAATAAATGGCATCCTTACCTAGTAGGTAGGCACTTCAAGGTCAAAACAGATCATGATAGTCTTAAATACTTCTTGGAACAAAGACTATTTTCAGAAGAACAACAAACATGGGTAACCAAGATATTGGGTTATGATTTTGAAATCGTCTATAAAAAGGGGAAGCAAAATGTTGTGGCAGATGCACTCTCAAGAAAGGATGAAGATGTTGAAGCCTTTCTCTGTGCTATCTCGATCATCCAATCCGATTGGATAATAGAAGCAAGGGATGAATGGAAGAATGATGAAAAAGTGTGGACTCTCATTCAAAGGTTGCAGCATGATTCCAGTGCATCATATACATTTACATGGAAAAATGATTCACTATGGTACAAAGATCGCTTATATTTATGTAAGAACTCCCAACTGAAACAAAAGGTATTGGAATTGCACACCTCTCCAGTAGGAGGGCGCTCGTGATTTTTGAAAACCTACCATAGAGTCAAGAAGGATTTTTTTTGGGATGGCCTTAAAACTGATGTTCAAAGGTTTGTGGCAGAATGTTTGGTTTGCCAACAAAGTAAGGTGGAAACGATTAAAACCCTAGGTCTTTTACAACCATTATCCATCCGAAGTTAGCGCTGGGAGGAGGTTTCCATGGATTTCATCATAGGGTTACCGGAGTCTGAAGGAAAGAGTGTCATCATGGTGATTGTTGATAGACTAACCAAGTACACACACTTTTGTGCTCTCTCTCATCCCTTCAAAGCTAATATAGTTGCCACCGCATTCATGGAGACAGTTCAAAAGCTACATGGCAGCCCAAAGATGATTGTAAGTGACATAGATCCCATCTTCACTGGACATTTTTGGACATAATTATTTTCTTGTTTGGGTACTCAATTGGCACATAGCTCATCCTATCATCCTCAATTTGATGGACAAACCAATATAGTGAACAAATGTCTAGATGGCTACATTCGTTGCTTTGTCTCTGATAATCAAACACAATGGTTCAAAAGGTTACCCTTGGCAGAATGGTGGTATAACACTTCCTTTCATAGTGCAACAAAAATGACACCATTTATGGCACTTTATGGATACCACCCTCCTTCCATCACTTGTTCTCTAAAAGAAAAATCTAAGGTTCAAGCAGTGGAACATCACATCGAGAATCAACAACAAGTTCTCCAAATCTTAAAGGACAACCTGACCATGGCACATAATTGCATGAAACAACAAGTAGATCAACATCGTAGTGAAAGAAGTTTTGAAGTAGGGGATTGGGTGTTTTTAAGACTACAACCGTACAAACAGATGTCCCTCAAGCAAGCCAATAAGGATAATAATTTATCACCAAAGTACTATGGCCCTTATAAGGTGTTGCAAAAGATTGGTACTATGGCATACAAATTAGAGTTGCCTGCATCTTCACGAGTACACCCAGTTTTCCATGTTTCATGCTTAAAGAAGGTTATAGGTGACAAGATCCCAGTTCAAACTATATTGCCAGAACTTGATGAGGAAGGAAAAATCATATTGGAGCCTGAAGCCGTCACTGACACAAGAATTCGCCGGCTGAGGAATAGATCCATTTCAGAGTATCTCATTAAATGGAGGAAACTACCGGCTGAAGATTCCACTTGGGAAGATGAGTATTTTATATAGAAGCATCCAGAGTTACTCAAGCGTTGTGGACAACACTTGTCTCAAGGGGAGGGGCATGTTAAGCCCTAATATTGGCTCATTACCCCTTAATTGGGGCATATTACATTAGTAATGTTATTTTATTTATGTTGGCTTTATTCCATTAGTTGTAATTATACCTGCTAGTCTCCTATATATACCAAGGAGACATTTTCTTTTTGAATCATCTTGTACTTGAACATTTAAGTGGGGTAAAAGGAGGTTGCCCCCTCGAAGAGGCTTATTATCTAAAATTATCTCTTTTTCAAGGCGTTGAGTACCTTTTCTGAGGTTTTTCTATGCTATATTGATATTTGGTTTCTAACATGGTAACTGACCAGGATTACCTAGGCAAGGCCCGAGTTCAAATCCAACTAGTTTCCATTATAACCCCTAAGCTAGTGCCAACAACTCGCAAGCCAGTGCCTAGCAAGAAACTTATGACTTAATAAGAGTCGAGACATCTAGAGGCCCACCAAAGTGGACTTCTATCCCAGGGGGAATCTACCCTTCTAGCTTTATTACAACAGGCTAACATGTCACTTATGGGAATTGAACCTGGGTGGGGAGGAGAACAAACAGTCTGTCCAACAACTCGAGCTATGTACCCTGTACCTACTCCCTTTTTAATGTTCAAACAAGCAAGTGAATAAGTATCCTCAGCAAAAGTCATTGCAAGGTTTCCATGCCTTCATCTCTCCTCTATCGCAGGAGATGATCAATGGGGAAGAACTCATCAATATTGAGCTTCAACATCATCCACAATTAAAATATTTGAGTCTTAACATGTTTCAGATTCTGTGAAGGGCGAGTAATTGAAATTGTGCGGTTCATGTTCTTTAATTGGTAAATCAAATGAATATGAGCTATGATTTGTCCCCAATATTACATATTCAGAATTTGAACAACAAAAGGTAGAGGTATGACATTCATCACACATGGGGGTATTCAACAAAGAAATGTCTTAACTAGGTTTGCCAATCAAATTAACGGTCAACCCTATCATTGCCTTTGAGTGAGTTTGTGGTTTATGTGTGATTGCTATTTTTTTTAATTTTTTGTGCAACAAGCTTTTGTTTGTTCATTCTATATCGTAAGAGCGCAACCTCATATCATAATTATTTAACTTGATTTTGTAGCTCAGGTCAATGTGGTTCTAGAAATTCATCTTCGGTGTGCTTTACATCTTCTGAATAAGAAGAAGGAAATAGGTCTAAGGGGTGCATCTTTAAATCCTTTTCAAGGCTTAGATCTTCCTCATAGGTTTCAATGAAGTCAATTATTCCCTTTCATAAGATGAACATAGCCATGGGGGAAGGTCACGCGTACACCATTCACACACGACTACAATTTGAGGCTTGTGGTCATCATGGAGGTAGGAATAGGCTTGACAAAATCACGTGTTGAAATCTTAAATGGATTCCCCATATGTTACTTTCATTTCATCAAACTCCTCGACCACTTGACGTAAACAATAATATCACCATAATCATTTTCAAACATTGTTTTAATCTGAGACCAATTTTTAATTGTGGAAACGGGCAAGACATCATACTAGTCTAAAACTTTACCTTTGAAGGTGGAAAGAAACATTATGCAAACTACATGTTCATGAATGACATTAAGTAGGTGCAACACAAATTCATATTTCTCAATGTCCTCATACGCTATAATGCTTCCTTCACCATTGAATTTTATCAAGAAATTAACTACCTTTATTGGGAGGTCATGAAAAGGCCCTTACATGCTCAATGCAATGTTGGCCTCCCATACACAAATTTGGGGTAGAGACATGAAAAAAAACAAAAAACTTTCCATAGGGAAGCTTGCCAAGCCCTCCTTCTAGCGCTAAAAACTATCAACATGGTAAAATTCCCCTTTGCCAAGAAAATGGGTTCATCCAACAAGAAGCCTCAATCAAACTCCTTATTGTTTGAAATAGGGAACCCATTTAGATTCTGGCCTGATAACCATTATTAGTTTTGGTGTTTTACTGATTGTAACCTAGTCTATTGTTTAGGTTTTTTTTCTAAGATGAAATAAACAAAATGCATCTAATCAAATATGCAAAATGTAGAATACTGAATATACAAAATGTAGAATACCAAATGATGCTCGAGCTAATTTATTAGAGTGAAAATGTCATAAAACCAAAAACACAAATATATTATAGTGAGTAGAATAAAATTTCAATTGAACATATTATGTTTGTAATATGGCCATTGTCAACAAGTTGAGGGAAGCCTATAGTCCCCACTAAATATTATAGTTTCATACCATCGGTTAGCTAAAACAATGTGACACGAGAAAATAAAAGATATCACATGTGTGAGAAAAAATCTACAACAACATTGAGTCAAACCTCTCAGCCTTTTGACATAAAATATGAATAGAGGGAACCACCGACGGTTAAATCAATGCACATACAATACACCTTCAACATAACTTTGGCCATTCACAGGTTCTCTCATTAACAACAAAGAACTTTATGATCCTAGGGGATGAAGCCCCTTACAATCAAAGGGGAAAGGGCCCCTTTATTTGCCAACGAATTACATTTATAGAGATCTTCTCTAATAACTACCTCTTCTTTAGTTTCTCACCACGTGGCAATTTAGTGTCAGTGTCAAGAAGTTGCCCTTTTTTTCTTGATATTATATAATTTTACATTCATGGGGTCTTCTTTTCCAATTTTGTCCTTTCCTTTTCAACTTTTCAAAAGTATTAAGGAGTGATGCATTTGAAATGACAATCATTACACATAAAACGTGTGCAACGTCTAATAAAATCCCATTGTTTCCTTTTTTGGCTTGAATTGTTGTTGTATATTGGTGGGTACTTTTCATTTTGATGCATATATCTATAATTTTCAAATTCCATACCTCCAAATAATTCTACATTTGTGAACTTGGGTATATGGGATTCGAGGAACATTGATTTAATACTTTATGAATTTTGACGATTTCGCCTCTTAGTTTCCAAGATCTTGTTTTCTCGGGCGTGCACATGAGTAAAAATATACCATTAATCCAATTTAGTAATTTTGACATCAAATTAATATTTTGAAAATAAGAAACCCATTGTAATGTCCTATCCTTGTTTAAGTTTCCGAATTTCTTAGTTGATTAATCCCTCGAGCCACTAATGTATTTGTTCCACATAAGCCTCCACCTTTACGCCTTCCGTCGTAACAATCAACTACTACTTTTTTTCGGTTGTGAGTTCTTGTTGGAAGCAACCAACAATACCTGTATTTCTTGTGATTTCCAACAAGACCTGATTCATTCTTTCTTGTGATTTCTAACAAGACTTGATTCATCCCCATATGTCTGTGGAGATAAGGAATACTCTTTACGTACAAACCTATAATTATAACGTTGTTATGGAATGTGATAATGAGTACAAGAATGTGATGGAGGGGCCTCACCCACTTATAAGTAATGTTGAACACATGATTAAGATAGGTAGGTTTATTTGGATGTTGTGTTTGATCCAAATGGATATGGGTGACCACCCACCTATTCCATTGGTTCAAAGACCAGTTTTCATTTTGGCAGTTTTTCTACAATTTTTCAGGTCCTAAACTTCAGGGGTCATTTTGAGGCCCTAAACAACATTTTTTGGGCGCAACATTGTCACATTGTTGGCTTCGCTGTTTTGAGGCCCTAAACAACGTTTTTTGGGTGCGACATTGTCACACTGTTGGCTTCCGAAGCCGTTTTGAGGCCCCAAACAATGTTTTTTGGGTACGAAACTACCACAATGTTGGCTTTAACCAACTTAGGCTAAAGCCAACTTTTTAGGTCCTAAACTTTCAGGGTTGTTTTGAGGCCCTAAACAACGTTTTTTGGGCGCAACACTATCACATTGTTGGCTTTAGCCAACTTTGGCTAAAGCCAAGGTGTGATGACAACATGTGTAGTCCTTGAATAGTTCTTTCTAATGAGTTATTGTGCGCCTAAAATGGAGATTGTATGCAAAAGTTACGACCCCGAGAAGTTGATGTACCAACTTACCCCATCGGGGCCCACATGACTTTTGGCACTTCATCTCCTAGGGTTAGGTTTTTGATGTTTAGGGTTTTCTCATTTGTGCTTTATGATAAAAATGCCTTTAGAGCTTCAATGTAATCAATTTCTTGCGAAAGAGTGTAGATGACACATCTCTTCTCATAGATAAGCTACCACCATTCTAGCTAGCTTGTGTGTTTTTGCATTTTACAATCTTTTGTATTTCAGACAGTCATTAATAGAATATGAGATTTATCGTATTACTGTGTTCTTTGCCATATATTTTTATATCTCTTTGTTATATCTTTGTTATATTTCTTCCTTCATATCATTCCTCAAAAATAATCTGGATAAGTGGTATCAGAGCGCTCTACTCCTTGTCGTTCTTAGTGCATGGCCCCAACGAGGTCAGGGTATAAAGAGTTGGGTTTCGAGCTTGTTTCTGTTGAGGAAAACCGCTCTCGCACGCCTAAGCGACCTTCCATGGCGGAAGAAAAGAGGGATGATAATACATGATATCCTTTCAAACTATTGCTCGCGGAAGCCCTCGCGTGGCAGAGGAACGAGATGATGGATAATTTCGCCCAGATCATTCGACGACTGGTGACAATAATGGAGGAACCTTCAACCAACAGTGACTTCGGAGGTGCGAACCCCTTCAAGGTACAAGTTAACTTTGATGTTCCTTTATTTGAAGGCCAGCTAGATGCTGACACTTTGGAAAAATGGTTAAATATGCTAGAGGGTTATTTTTTTGTCCATAATTTTTTAATAGTGAAAAGATCACCTTCGCACTCCTTAAGGCCCTTCCCCATGTCAGAGATTGGTGGGAGACTTACTATGACAAACATGCCGAGGATGAGTCTGTAATTTTTGGCTAGGACCCACTTGGGCAGTTTTTGTTGATGTCCTCAAGGAACAATATTACCCTGTTGGAAGTTATGATGACCAGTACATGAGATGGACCACACTGTGCCAAGAGAGGGGTCAAATAGTGCCAGAGTTGACCAATACTTTCCATACCTTGCGCACCAAGCTAGGTATCAAAGACTCTGAGTGACATATGGTCCTAAAATATCGTGGGGCTCTCCACAAGTACATCTAAATCGAAATGGATTTTCTGGACATCTCGTCATTGGGAGTGTCTGAATTGAGCAGAAGTTCAAGCAACAGAACAAGCGAGAGTTCGAGTCTACAAATCCACAACAACGAAAGTATGGTAAGGGTGGCCCTAACTCCCAAGCCATAGGACAAAGCAAGGATGTCCAACCCCATGATAACAAACTCAAGCCACCAACAAAGAAGGGAAATGGGGAGTCGAAGAAGGACACTGGAAAATGGTGCGAGTTCCATAAAAGACCTTGGCACAATATTGATGAATGTCACTTCAAATAGTCTTTGTTGGTTGAGACAAAAGCCACAGTGTCAGATGTCGATTGAGTCTCTGATGCACAACCAGAAAAGGGAAGACAGATCATTGATGAAGAACCCAATGTCACTGTCACTACCACAAAAGTCCAACTAGAGGAACCAGAGGAGCTTGAAGAAGGGGAGCACCTTTTCCACTCATAGATGGTGAAGGTAACACCACTCCATTTCATTATTGATAGTGGTAGTTAGAAGAACTTGATCTCAGTAGAAGTTGTCAAGAGGTTGAACCTGAAAACAACGCCGCATTTTCAACCATACACCATCGGTTGGCTTAGCTAGGGACAAGACATCCGTGTCAACCAACAATGTCGCCTGCACTACGACATCAAACCCTTCAAAGATGAGGTATTGTGTGATGTTGCACCCCTTAAAGTTTGTGATGTTTTGTTAGGAAAAACATATATGTGGAAGCGTCATGTTGTTTATGAATCTAGGCCTCGTAGTGTCATTATTACTTTGGGAGATCAACTCTACAGGGTATTGGAGGAAGTCCCAAACACTGTAGTCTTTTTGATCTCCATGAACTAGTGTAGAAAAGTGGTATCGTAGACCAGGAGATTTGTGCTCTATATGGTTCGATCGAGAGTTGAAAAAAAGGTCACTGAAACCGCCAAAACCTCTACATGACGTCTCTCTACCCAACAACAACAACAGGTGGATGGAATAGGAGAGGAGTACAAAGACATATTCACCTCACCTATTGGGGTGCCCGTGCGCTATTAGGTAAAGAACTCCATTGATCTAAAACCCAGTGCTCCTCTTCCTGATGGCCTTGTATACAAGCGTTTTGTTATGGAGAATGAAGAAATCAAATGCTAGATCCAAGAGCTAATTCTAAAGGGCCACATCTGACCAAGCTCCTCACATTGTGGGAGCCCAATTGTTCTGGTACAGAAGAAGGATGGGATATGGTGACTTTGTACTGATTACAGATCCATGAACAAGATCAAATTCAAGAATCGGTACCCAATTCGCTGGATTGATGATCTTTTTGATCAGCTCAAGGGAGCCAAGTTTTTCAGCAAGATTGATCTAAAGTCAGGCTACCACCAGGTGTCGATTGAGCAAACTAATGTGTGGAAGACAACCTTCGAGTATAAAGAAGGCCTCTTTAAGTGGTTGGTCATGCCTTTCGGCTTGACTAATTTCTTGACTACATTCATGCAAATGATAGATGATATATTATGACCATTCACAAACTCCTTTGTGGTTGTATATTTTGATGACATCCTCATCTTCGACAAAACTTTGGAGGAACATTTGGAGCATATTCAACAGGTATTGGGCTCCCTACGACAACACAAGTTATATGTCAATTTGGAGAAGTGTTCCTTTGGCATGCAACAAATCCAATATTTGGGATACATTGTGGATGAGCATGGTGTACATGCGGATCCAACCAAGATCCAAGTCATCTGCAATTGGCCGGCCTCGAAGACAATGATTGAGCTTTATAGCTTCTTGGGCCTCACCAACTTTTATCGGCAGTTTATGTTGGGGTTCTCTCATATCGCTTGGGCCCTAGGCCAGGTGACCAAGGGTGGCATGAAGGCCAAGTTTGTGTGGTTCGTGCCCCAACAAAATGTATTCGAGGATTTGAAATTCCACCTCTACTCGACACCAATCCTCATTCTGCCAGGCCTACAACAACCATTTGAGATTGACACAAATTCTTCAGATTATGTTATCGGTGCAGTCCTCATTCAACATGGGAATCCAATAGCCTATCACAGTGAAACTCTATCTGATGTTGTTCACATATACCCTACCTACGACAAAGATTTGTACTCCAATGCGCAGGCATGTCAACAGTGGAAGCATTACATTATGGGGAAGGAAACGATCATCCACACTGATCACATGACTCTGCAATTCATGCAGACACAAGGGAAGTTACAGCCATTAAAAGTGGTCCACATACATGCAACAATTCCACTTGAATAACAAGTACAAGAAGGGTAGCACCAACCATGTCGAATATTGCATCAGTCATGCCTTGGTGGCAGTGCTAACCACAATTCTTAACTCTCGTGGACATGAGACATCCAAATGGCCACAATTATACAATAATGACTCTGACTTTGCTACTTCCTATCAGACATTGGGTGTAAGCAAAACAATTCCTAAATTTCATCTCCAGGATGGTTTGTTATGTCATCTAAGCCAACTTTATGTTCCTTCAAGTGAGTGTGCCAAGCTGATTGGGAAGCTCATTATAACCAGGCAGCAAGACATTTTGGTGTAGAAAAAATAGTGTCAGTACTGCAAAAGCATTTTTATTTTTCGAAGCTTCGACAACATGTTCACAAGTACATCAGTCTTGCACCTCCTGCGCCATTACCAAGCCCGCCATAAAAAAAAACATGGGCTCTACACCACTCTAACTACTTCGAATAGGCCTTGGGAGTCCATCTTCATGGACTACATGTCCGATCTTCCTTCAACCAAGCATGGGAATGATTGTGTCTTCGTGGTCATCGATCGATTCTCTAAGATGGAAATTTTGGCACCTTGTAAGAAGAGAAACACAATCGAGGCCACCACTGAGCTCTTCTTCACACATGTTTGGGTTCATTTTGGGCTCCCACAAACTATTATCTCTGATCGAGACAATAGGTTCATGAGCACTTTTTGGTCCAACCTATGGTCAATGATGGACACCAAGATAACCAAATCAACTACCTTCCACCCATACACTGATGGACAAACATAGGTAGTCAACATGATGATTATTCACATCCTGAGGATGTATAATTCCAAACATCCACACACATAGGATGAAAGCCTTCCTTATGTTCAACATAGATACAATAGAACTCTCCAAAACTTTATTGGTCACATCCATTTTCAGGTGTGTTTGGGGTTCCATCCATTGCCCCCCATTGACGTATCTCTGCCCATTGCAGTCGCACAGGAAGAGTCCTCCCATGCCCAGACTGAGGTTGATCGGGCAGCCAAATTTGTTGAGCACATCCAACAACAAGTTCATGGTATTGTGCAAAAAACTAATGCTAAGTACAAGCAACTCCACGATCAACATCAGGTACCACATAAATTTCAGGTGGGAGATAAGGTCTGGTTGCATTTGTAGAAAGAGCACCTCACAAGACCACATCGGAAGTTGCACCCACCCCGATACGGGCCTAATCCAGATTTAGGAGCAGAATGAATTGATTAACAGACTGGATACAATAAACATAATGATATGAAGAATAACACACATATCCAGAGAACAATATCTTCTATTGAATAATTAAATAGGTTGAAATTGTAAAACTACAGAACTGAAAACACTTGCTCGAATGGTGGTAGCTATCTTTGAGAAGAGATGTGGCTTCTATGCGCATCTATTGAGCATAATGGATTACAATGAGGCTCCAGAGGCATTTTTTATATTACTCATGAATGCCAAAACCCTATTCATCCAAAAACCTAACCCTAGAAGGTGAAACGCCAAACGTCATGTGGGCCCCTATGGGTAAGTTGGTACCTCAAATTCCCAGGGTTGTAACTTTTGCATACGACCTCTGTTTTAGGTGTGTGATAGCCCGTTGGAAAGGTCTTTCATAGAACTACACATTTCGCTGTCAAACTCTAACTCTGTTTGAAGTTTAACTGTGGCGATCCAAAAAAACAACGTTTAGGGCCCCAAACGGCCCTGGAAGTACAACAAGATGCGATGACATGCAAACATACAAAATAAGCCAGTTGGATTAGGCGAGAGGCCACTAGTATCCACCTGGAGGATGTGTGGGGATTCAAACAACCCCAGAAGTGTAGAACCCACAATTATAAAGAAGTGCAAAAGAACATGCTGAACAAAAATGGACAAGAGGAGCCAGTTGGAATAGGTGGGTGGCCACCAATATCCACCTGGATCAATCCTCCCCCTTTAGGAAGCAATGGTATCCATTGCGTTGAGTTCCCCCATTTGGTGAGGAAACTTATGCTGGATTTGGCCACGGGTGAGCCACTTGCCTTGGTGTAGGAGTTGCTCTGCCTTGACAACCAGATAAAGTTGGATCCTCTGTTGGCGAGTACCCTTGACCTATGTGTCCACTATATCATCAGTGGATGCTTGTTCCATGCAGTCAGGGCTGATCTTTGTTGGTGTTAGTTGTTATGCAATCTTTGAGGTGTCTAATACTGGTGGAAAATATGGCCGAAGGAGGTCCACATTGAACACTAGATGCACGCCAAGGAAAGGGTGGAATGTTGAGCTCAAAAGCATTGCTACCCACAACCTTGGTGATAGTGCAAGGCCCATAGCGAAGTGGGCGAAGCTTCAGATGGGGCCTCATGAGACGCTCCTTCTGCAAATGTAACCAGACTTTGTCTCCAATCTGAAACTAGTGTGGTACCCTATGTTGATCATGGCGTTGCTTGTACTTAACATTGTGTTAGCACCGTAATTGTTTACAGTTAGAGTTAGTCCTAGATGAGTCGTAGTTCGTGTGTCAAAGCATGTGAGGTTAGGAACCAAATTTCTAATGGGTCGAAATCAACAAGTAGTGGGTCTGGCCCTTGGAGTCGGGAAAGGGCGTAATGATTGGTCATGTGCGACTTGTAAAGGTCCCTCTCCTGAAAGATTGAGTTCTGTCAGAAAGGGGGAATTTACGTGCTAGAGATTGAGGCAAGTTGTTGGGATAAAGGTCACGTCAATGGATATAATGAACGTAATTACCTAATTATGAAGTCAGAAAGATAAAAAATCACGACGCTCGTATCATGTATACTCTGCTGCTCTTATCATCTGTACTTTGCACACTTCAAAGTGTACCCATCGCATGAGTTTGCTGTGCAAATCTTCAACCTGCTTCCAAACTTCTCGTCACCATGGATTTATCATCCTCTTACATGATTCCATTCCTTGCCCATTCAAGTATAAATACTGGTCACCCTGCATGCCTTTCCTTTACCTTCTGGATTTGTGCGTTATCTGTGGTTTTTTTTGCAAGCCTTGGAGCTCTTCGCTGTGGGAAAGTTGATTGCTATCATTCGTACCGTGAGTCTGTTCATTCAAGTTGTTGCGTCTCCTGCATCATTCTCAATCATTTTTTAAAGTCTATTGGAGTTCGCTGTGAACTAGCGTGTTGGACGATATTTCTTCTCACAGTTAGCCTTTCTTCTTTGGAGTTTCTTCCTGTCACACTGAATTTCTTTCTGTGCCTAAATTCTCTGTCTCGCGACAAGTCTCCCAGTACCTTTCCACGGCGCCAGAATTTTCCGTCGCAATTGCCTACTGCGACGAGCCTCCCATTTCTATTTTCCATCGCGATTTCCTACTGCATCAAAATTTTCCATCGCACCTTACAACTGCGCAGTGGAGTCATGTGGCTGATTTTGCTTGTCACTTAAAGTTTCTGTCACTGCCTTTCTGACAGGTCTCTGCGAAGTACATCATTCTCATTTGTCGCGTAGAGAGGGTGTTATCGTTCATTACCGCGCGTGCGAAACAAATACATATTGGCATCATGACAACATCCCAAAACATAAGAAAGAAGGCGCGAAGTGGCAGGGCCATGAGTTTTGAACCTTAAGACCTGGCATTAATCAACGAAGATCCGGAGATTAGGGCATCTTTTTAACAGGTCGCATGTATGCGCTTTTGTGAAAAGGTCAAAGGATACAATGCGAAGCAGGCTGAATAGTTCGCCCTCAAGTTTAATGGGTTCCGCATGACCATTGCGAGAATCACTTTTCGAGTGACGAAGGAAACTTTGTCAGCTGCAACGGAAATCCCTCCATGCAGTGAAAAGTGGTTTAAAGGCATGCCTTTAGAAGTTTTGTGCAATGAAGACTTTATCAAGCCCAAGTGCCTAAATGGGAAAATCGAAGCATGCGTTCCAAGTCAGTACCTCCACAAGCCTTTCCAAAAGCTCCTAAAGGTAATTAGAAGGTATTTCACTTGTGAAGGAAGGTTTGACAAAGTATACCCATATCACATCAGGCTGCTGATGCACTTCACAGGGAAAAAACCTTTGAACCTACCTTTCTTCTTGCATCAAATCCTAGAAAAGATGGTAGACAATGTCCAGGCCAAGGCTGACCAACTGAGAAAAAAATTATTCCATCTGTCATTGATCAAGTTGTTGGTGGTCGAAGAATTAAGACGGCTGGACAAAGACTGGGATTCATTTATGATTTCAGCCGACATCCCCAGAGACCCCAAAGGAGACTTTCCTCTATCCACGAGGGAAACAACATTCCACAACACAAGGGAAAGAATG
>JASDQU010196050.1:0-19634 GCA_032191745.1 Picea mariana | reverse complement strand
TAAAAAAAACCTCAATCACTAAAAATAATTAAAAAATTAATAATAAATTCACTTATGACAAATTTAAGAACAATTAAAAAATTAATAATAAATTCACCTATGACAAATTTATTAAATTCCTTAGTAATGTTTCTTCACTACATGCATCATATTCATCATATAAACACTATGGCTTTTCCCAACTAGATTGAGATGCACATACTCTTAGATATTGAAATAAGATGTTAATGAAATATATATTATTAAATGTTTACGCGTGAAAGTTAAAAAAATTAATTTCAAACATTGAGTACCCATTGTAGAGTAACATAGATACAATAGATACATGAAGTTAAGATAGGTTCCTCTGCATGAGATTTGGATGGATTACATTAGAGAAGGTGGAGGCCCCTTTTGGTGCACATGAAATTCCAAAGTAGAGCTCGATATCGATGTATTACAAGGTTATTTGTACTTAATATTAGACACCATGACTTCTAGTTGTGATTGGATTAGACAACGATACAGATCTATCACATCAAAGTAATATGTATCACACATGTCTAAAAAAATGGGATTAGAGAGTGATTTGCGATGTCAAATTATAATGTGTTAGATGAAATTCCTTTAGCAATGGTTGTATCTAAGATTGATAAGTTTTCATATTTACACTTGAGCATGTGTTGATCTAGAATGAGTTATTATATAATTTTTCATCTATCTTTGTATTCTTTGGGAGGAAAAATTGGAGGAATTGTCTTGCAAGGCCCAATTTGGAAATTTGGGGTTTAGAACCTTTCAAAACCATTTTGAGACATCGAACGACACGTTTTCAGGTCAAGACTTTGTGATCATAGCTTCCATCTCCTTGAGACTATTCTACACACTGAGACCTTTCCAACAATGTGAAATCACCTCAATCAAAGCTTGTATGCATAAGTTATGCCTCCAACAAGTTGACCTACCTTGTTGACCACCATGGTATCTAGTGGATGCCGTATGGAATTTCAGACTTGAAATAATAATTCAGATCCAAAACATGTACCTGAACACAAATTCTTCAAACAGATTGTATGATAGTAAATAATTTACTACGATAATAGCTTAAATTAGGTTGTATGACAATAACTAATTCACAGAGACAATAGCTAAAAAGAGAAGAAACAATGCTTCACATACATTTCACATGCATTCAAATAAAATAATAAGATAAACAAGATTTGAGAAGAAACAATCTGTCACCAGAAATTATATTCACCAGGTGGAAAACTTAATAGTTTTATACTTCAAAGCCCAGTGAAAGTCCTGATGCTTGATACCCCCAAAAAACTAAACCCTTTCACATTCAAAGATTTTTGTATTTATCCTTCAAGAGAGGTTTCGAATACCTATCTCAGATCTAAGTTCTAAAGTTCCACTCTACATTACATTTAGATCCTGTAGATATAAACTTCACTGTTCAGTCCTAATTACAACTTGTGAACACTTCTTTACACTAAGTGAAGTTGAGTTCAAGTGCTAGTTCATAGGGATAAATCCCCATCACTTCGAACTTAATCAAAACATTGTTCTTATCAAAAGTGGAAATTTATTACAATTGGAAGTGAAATCTCTAACTAAACCAAAAATATTCTGTCAATGTAACTGGAGTTATTGTTGATAACTAAAGTGAAAGAGTTGCATAACAAGAGTATTCACAAGTTGTAACTTGTTGTTGACTTTGCATTGATGCTCATGCACGCCAATAACTGGAGACACAACTTGAACACTTGTAGACCAAGCTTGCACATGCTTCAAATTCTCTTGCTTTTTTACAACAATAGACATTTAGATAATATCATTCAGGAACATGTAGTTTTTTTGGTGTTTCTTTTGCAACTTTTGATATTTTTTCTGTAGCTTTGTATGTTGCAACTCAAGAAACTTGTTTTTTTGATATAGATCTTGGATCTACTACCTCATGTTATCATTCTGTTGATTGAGATCTTGCACATGCTAATTGTTGTCATCCATGTCCCTGTCAGCTTCAATTTTAGGCTTGATTTCTGCCTTTGTTTTACTCCCATTTTTTAGTCCATGCTCTTCCTCAACAACAAGCCTATTGAGATCAATGGAGATCTTGGATTTCCTTGGTATCATCTCATACCTGGGCCTTTTTTCAGGTTTGTCATCAGTGGTGTATTTCATAGGTTTATGCACCATCAACATTTTCCCCTTTATCACTAGTTTGATATCCTCTAAAACCTGCTCTGTTTTTGGACTTATGTCTTCAAAATCCTTCTCGGGGTCTAGAGCAATGTCCACCAAATATTTCTATGGTTATGGATCAATAGTGTATTATGTTTCCAAAACAACAGGTCTGACACTTGAGGTCTCCTCTTTGTTGCGTTTCTTCCTGGTCTTGTCCCTTGTCATTCCCTTCAGGGTGTGTATTACCATCTCCTCCATGTTGGTGAATTCAGAGAGGTCTTCATCAATATCTTTATCTTCAATCACTATGGGATTTTTCTCTTTGAGGGATGGATCAAACACGGATTTGGAGTTCAACCTCAACTGGTTGGTTAACCTGGTGTTTCGATTAGGTTTGCTTGGCATTTCTGGGACCTATCTCCCCTTTCTCTTTTTTCTCTGTTTTTCCACAAGGGGCTCTTCAATCTGGGTGTCTAATGACATAAATTCAACTGCAACAATATCATGATTGGCCTGCTTATTCCTCCTATGTCTGCTTGTTTTCAATTTGGGAGTTTTGTCTACCTACATAGCAATAGACATAGGTTTATCCTCAAGATGTTCAAGAGATGATTGGAATGTTGGGTTGGCCTGTTTTTCTCCCTTTCTGACATAATTTATGACATAGACCATACCACTTTCTCTTTCCCTATGTTTCAATGTAAAGGACCTCAATTGCCTTCAAGGAATTTCCTCCTTTTGTGGAGTAATGGATCCCACTTTATTTGATCGGGTCCTCCCTTTTTTAGGTAAGGTATTCTCTTTGGCTCATTAGGTGGCTTTGGATGAATTCCCAGGTTCAGGAGAAACCCTACCTTCCTGGGAAACCTCGACATGTTGTTCTTCTGGTTGTTGATTAATTTTGTGTTCTTCCTGTAACCCTAAAGACACTAGAAAATCTGTCCAAAACATGTCCAATTAGCCGAGAGAAAAAAACACCAATATTTTTATAAACCATTGATGGTAGAGGCTTCTGTGAGTAGCTTCTATGTAATTATGGATTCTCTTGGACATCTTGGTTAGGATTTTAAGTAGGTAGAAGGGGAGGTTCATTTATTTCTCACTGTTTAAATGCATGGGGAATCTAATGTGATAAAAGTGGACAATTGAGAACCTACCTTCTCCCGTGATATATCTTTGAATTGCAGACAAGATGCCCCTCCATTCTTCTTTCAACCAAAGGATTGGGATGCCTTGGCTCCAATTGGGGTTTTGATGTTCTACTTCCAAAAACTGATTACACACTTCAGCTGGTAATTTCCCCCTTTTAAACTACCACTCGCCATTGATAGGGAGAGCGCATGCTCCAACGATGAAGTGCTATGTTATGTGGATGGTTATGTCCCCGATATTTGTTTAGAATCCATCAAAGTTCTGTGCAAAGATTAGGGAAATCCCTGTGTGATGTCCATTGAAGGCACATATGAAGTCAAACCACTCTCCCCTGATAAAAATATCCTTGATTTATGGTATGGCCTCAAACAATTCGAGCCATGTTGTCTCTTCCCTATTTAACTGCCAGCGCTCTCGGGGTGATACCATTGTGCCTTTGCTGCCTCTATTGAGAATAGTGGTCGTGGGTATGCGTTAATTCAAGTTCACTCACAACTTGCAATAATAACCACACAAAACCTGTAATGATAATTTCTCAAGGTACAACGCGCATGATCTAGCATAAAACCTACAATGATAGTTGCACAAGGCAAAAATGTCCATGATCTTGAGGGTACAAGGAATATGTGAGCACGATTTGGGTGCCAACGCTCTTTTATTCAAACTTTTAAATATTTTTTAAAACATAAAAACTCATGAAATAGCGCATGTCTGTTGATTGCAAGAATGCCGACGTGCTTGCAATCAACACCTTTTTGCACTTTTAGGCCTGAGTTATTCTTCTTGTGATTCATCAGTGATATAACCATGGCGATAGGACTTATCCAATTCAAATCAAGACTTGACTTGACCTTATAAAGAGCAAATAACTAATAAAAACCAAATAAGGGATGAGTAAAAGAAATTGAAATGACTTAACACACCATGAAGAAAAACTAACTAGAAGCTAGGTTGACAGATGAATGGGCCGGTTTTGAGGAATAGAAGGAAGAGGTGCATGCCTAGGATCTAACACCGATAGCACCATTTTTTCTAACAGGGTCAAAATTACAACATTTTTCAACCCTGGCCTTCAAAACTCATATAATAGCTCAGGAAAACCTTAAAATCAACACCCAAATCAAAAAGTGGTGCTACCGGTAGCACCATTTTTTCTAATCGGGTCAAAATTACAACTTTTTTCAAGCATGGCCTTAAAAAATCAAATAGTTGCCAAAAAAACCTTAAAATCAACACCTAAATAAAAAAGTGATGCTACCTAAAGATCCAAGATCCAAGGGAGTGGGTATACTATGAATGGACAAATGGCATACAATAAGATTGAGCATAAGTTTTAACAAAGATTGTCAAGTATCAACTCTATACAACACATCATTGTGCAATTCCTACTAATATTTGGATACCTTCCTGCCTTTCCCATCTTAGCATTATCATTCACCAACTACCCTGTCTTGTCATTAGAATTTATCATACCAACCCCCATCACACCCTACTCCCCTAATCCTAGATGTATATACACGCATTGCTCACTAGAATTGTTTCTTCTTTCAATTTGTGTTCTTAGGGCTTTGGTTGGCATGTCTAAGGAGAAGCTCTTGAAACTATATGGAGTATGGTGGAACTAAATGCAATCATGAGTTTCCAGTAAGCAAATGGGGAGTTTTATTTCCTTGGGAAGAGCTTCTAATGTCATATAACCATCACCCTTTGTGGAACATTTAAGGAGGAGGGACACTTTTTTTCATCTTTTCCACTGATCTTGGTCCATTGGGGTTACTTAAATTCCTTTTCCTATTTGAATTTAACCCTTCCAGGCATAAATATCCCCTTCTCTACTAAAGAGTTCCTCAGGCATTGTGATTGAATCTCTTGAGGTGAAAACCTTTTTGAGAGTGAAAAAACTTGAAGAAAGGTTTGCACCTTGAGGGATTTGATCTCTCTTGGAACATGATGGATCTAGAGTTAAGATGGATATACGCTTGATATAGTCCTATGCAACTATTTAGAAAATTAGAACCAAGTTTGATAATATCTCTCATTATATAATTCCTTTCATAATATGCGTTCATCATGTATTTCCACCTAACAACATATGCTCATTTTATTGGCATTCATTCTATTCACATTTTTTTTTAAAATTTGTGGGAATTTTATTTTGGTATTCTATTTCCTATTCTAATCACATTCATTTTATTTGCATTTTATTCTCTTAGTTTTTTTCAGCATTATGTTTCTCATATCTCTATTTGCATTTTATTCCATGTTGTTTGATCTCAATGTGTAGTGTATTTCACTCTCACCTTTTCATACTAATATTGATACCTTCACCTAATAGTCAATTAAATAAATGCAACTTGTTTATTTTGAAGTGTAGGATCATTGGAATCAATGCACTAAATCATTTTGCACTATATCGTTACAAATTAATGAATCAAATTATTTTTATTAACATTTCTACTATAACACTATAATAGAAATCAATGTATGAAAGTCAATTGTTATTAACATATTGGTATTTTTTATAAAGTTGATATTGAAATATTTTTCTTAAGGCAGGAATTTGAAATATCTTTTTTTTTCCATGTTACAAAGCCTAGGGAAAACCCCCAAGTACTTCCCCTCATTTCAAAGATGGTACCGAGGGTAAACCCTAGAATCTTCAGGGCACAAGACCGGTCAACAACAAGGCTCAAATTCATTACAATGATATACTTTTTAAGAGCTCAACATGTCACTTGTGGGATTTGAACTTGGGTGGGGAGGATAACATCCATTCCTCCCAACCACCCAAGCTAAACCCAATTGAAAATTTTGAAATATCTTATTTATGACCTATATTGAAATATTTCTTTTAAATATGATGTGTCAAATCGAGGTTGAACACAAAAGAAATTGCACATTTACCTCGTACTGATAAACACACCACTTAAATGTTTTAACCATAAGATTTTTTTTACATTCAATTTATATACATATCCAACTGGATGTCCCTTCCTAGCTATCCTTTGTGCGCCTACTGTCTCTAGCCTTTCTAGTATGCACTTTAACCTTACCATTAAACTAGAAATCTTCCTTTTCCATACAAATTTATGCGAATGAGCTCGGGCCTCGTAGGGCATGTCCATGTGAGGGAATGGTTTTCATTGGAATTTATCAGTAGGAAGGCTTAATGCAGCTTAATGTCAATATATAAGCTTCAATAGAACATCATCAAGCCTACTCCTTCAAAATGACATAACAGGGGGAGCTTGTTTCATGCATATTTCCAACATAACCAGGATTGCATCATGCATCCTTTCAACATATCATAATCCAACCTACTTATTCAACAAAACACATAAAGAGGCAGGCTTCATTGGATGTCACATCACCTTCTTTGGGGAAGGAATGTTAACATCAAACTACCATATATCTTTATGCACATTGTTCATTAGTGCACATATCTCACTTAGCTATAACAAGTATACATATCTCACCTATTCGTTCCTTTGTGTTCACACCAAGTCTATCAACTTCTAATTTATATACCAACTCTTTCCATCTCTTATATATGCATCAAGCCTAGATGTCCCTTGTCTTTCATACTGACTCTAGCCATTCCTAGTGGTCTAGATACCAAGGTGGTATGTTGTATGCTGAGCCTAGCTATTCTTAGTGGCCTATATTCCAACTCCAGCTGTCCCACTTGGCTTGGTGTGCACTGTGAACCTTACTATCCATCTAACAAACTTCCATTCATCCAACTTAATGCCAATAAGCTTAACCCCGCAACACTATGAATGGCTTCCCATGAACATACATTGATCTCTCTATACACCCCTACTCTTTATGAAACAACTCAAACTTATATGCCAGTTAGTTAACCCATTCTAATTGGTCTTACTCCTTACATATCAAAAGCAGTCTAAAATTATCTTTCCACACATTCTATTGTAGACTTAGCCCCCTCCTTTACTCCTATTTCTAACATTGACCTGAAACTCGTTATTCTGGCCACTCCTTCCTTCCTACCAACTGGAAAGCACTTTGACCTTGTTTCTCTTCATAATACCAATACTTGAACCTCGTGAAAGTAAGGTCCTAAGGAAAGACATTGTCGGGTTTTCTTATTCAACAAAAAAATCAAAGGATCTTTTTCTTTTATCTCTTCTACAAGACATAACCGAACCCCTCATTTCATACATATTTTCTACATAACTATAAAGAGTGGCGGGTCTAATTTTGAGACCCACTTTAGTGTGTTCAATAAATGACAAGCCCATCAATCTTAGTCTTAGTTTGAATGAGCTCAACTTAGGTAGAATCAACCCGCCAACAAGTCAATAAGTCCAGCCTATGGAGGACATCTGCTCAACTCCCGAGGGGCATCGTCTCCTTTTGAACCATTATAACCCAAGAGTAAAAGTCAAACTAAACCCATAGGAAAAAAAATTATGCATATTGTTTCAAAGTAGGCTTGGACATTACACCACCGGCTCTTGGGGACACTACTTCGAGATGGTGTGGTTCCACAACCTTTTCTTTCTCATTCTTTTATTTTTTTCTCAGGAGACAACAATATAAGGAACATACCTTAGAACAATGGAAAAAGGATACAAGGAGCTGGCCTTAGAGCAATGGGGAGAACAAGTGTGTCGCCCCAAAGAAAAGCACTAAGTATCAAACACCATAGCACCTAGAACCTTTTTGAATTCAAGATGAGTATCCTGTTCCTTAGTGAGAACTATCCTGAGCGCCATTTCATCCAAAAGAGAGGAGGGAACTAGCTTTGAGACGGTTATTTTTCCAAGACATTCACTTGGTTCCACTATATCAGGTATGACACAGCCCCACCCCATTTAAATGTGGTTACACTAATTACATGAGGACACTCTCTCATTGCTCACTTGGGAACCCCTAACATGGGAAATATTATCTCTATTGGAAGGAAGTTGGAAAAAAATTAGAAAGCAATTGGAGTCTAGGGCCTTAAACCCAGTGGGAGAAAAGTGGCTTAATGCAGATTATCATTTGATACAACACTGGAATGGATGGTTTTTCATGGACTGATTCAATATGATCCAATCAATGGTATGACTCTTTAGTTCTCCACCCAAGGATGATGACTCTCTATGGTTCTCCACCCAAGGATGATTACTTTCTATGGTTTTCTACCCAAGGATGAGGGCATCACTTGCTTTACCCAAAATACAATTAATGGGAGAGCTTTCCATGGGTTTTTATATCAATTGAGTTGGGTTCTAAGTTCTAATATTATAGGGCGGGAAAGAGCGCACTTAAAAATGAGTCTTGGATTTAGGCATCGGGAGAAGAAAATAAGGGGGGAATCCCTAATAAAATAAGGGGGTAAAAATCGTACATAATTTTAGAGTTCACTTGTATGTGATTCATTCATACGCTCTCTTCCATTATATCTCTATTATAACAATCAAATGAGCCGGGTTTTAAGTTCTAACGTTACTGGCATGCCCCCTTTTTCGTACACTCCACCTCCCCCTATCTCTTGGAAAATAATAGGAATTTTATCTACTCATGTTCTCAGTGTTTAGAAATGACTTCATCCCACTGGTCTAGTAATAATTACTCTTTCATTTATCTGTTATATCCAGGACCTTAAAAATAAGGATACAGTTTGTTATAGAACCCAATATTGCGGTAGCTCCTTCTCTCCTTCCTACCAGCTAGAGAGAAATTTGGCTTTGTTTTTCTTCCTATTAGCCTTATAACAAATATAACAAACCAATACGTTACACAATAAAATCTGGGAACCTGGACTCCTACCTTTTGGAATAAGGAATTTCCCTCCTGCCAATATAAGGGTCCTTCTATTCCTTCCTTTTTCTAAAACCATTGGCTTTCGCAAGGAATAATTGTACATATCCCCCTCTCCCCTTGCTCGATCTCCTTATATACTACTAAATTTTCACACCCTCAATAAACCAATAGGTTTTCAATACATCTTTATAAATAAAAGTGAAGAATTAAAAACACTATCAACTCTATTACCACACCCTAGGTCAACTAGCAATAAAACACACACAAAGGCCATTTAAATTGCTCCTTCCCACCTATATCCAGTAGGATCTTATACCTAAACAAAAATCTTGATCAAATGGATATTAAATGGGCTATGACTCACTAACGGGATCTGACTCCACTCAATTCACATGTTCTGGGTTAGTAGTGTAAACTGCCTTGGCTACTACTGCAACTAGCTTCACAATTGTTGGGACATAAACTAATGCTTTTGGTTTTTTACCTTGCTAATATGATGAGTTACCCATAACTGTAACTCAATCTACATCTGTAGGATCCACTCAATAAAAATCAATTATTCAATCTATAAATGAATCTTCCTTTGCCTTTGCTGGTGGGTCTTGATCCGATCAATCATCTGGGTGAGGTACTAGCTGTGATGCTCCTTCCTTCCTGTCAGCTAGAGAGTGCTTATAAGGCTTTTTTATATTTCCAAATACCAATACTAGAACCTGGATACTTGTGTTGCCTTGTTAGGTTAAGGTTCAAAGAGTTTTCACACCTAAGGAAAGACCATGTTCATAATTGAGCTAGTGGTCTTATGCGCTCAATGTATGCCCGCTCAATCAATTAGTACAATGACCAATAGTAAGGTTTTAATAGAACATCAACTGGACATCAACAAACCTACTCCTTCTACATGACATAACCATACTTGTTTTAAGCATCTTTCCAAAGGGAAAATGGTTTATGCATATTTTTCTCAACAAGGAGAGTACATAACCGGACCCGCTTCATGAATCTTTTCAAAAAAACATTATATAACCCACTCCTTCAACAAGACATAACCGAGATTACTTCTTCTTCTACGGAACATAACTAAGAAGGTCTCATTGCACATCACATTCAACACTCTCGTCGTTTAAAATTGACTTCATCCAACTAATATAGTGATCATTACTCCATAATTTCTCCATTGGACCTAGGACATGGAAAAATCAGGGTCAAGTTTGTTATAAGGAAGGGGGTTGAAATAACAAAGTTTAAGCAACCCTGGACACTTCATCATTCAACTACTCTAATTCCAACACTGAAAACACGCTCTACAATGTGACCCTCCAAGTTAAATGGGGAGGAGTCAAAGTAGCGCCAGTAATTGTGTAGTTGATTCTTCCCTACTAGCTAGGAAACATTTCTTAGTTCAACCTCCATAGAATAAACCTAGTGTTACCTCTCACCTTACCGTCCAACTTAATTCCAATGATCTCGAGCCCCACAGAACATGCCCCGTAGGGAATGACTCTAAGTGGGATCTATTCTAGATAATAAATAGGAAGGCTCAACACGATTCATCAATAGGCAGGCTATACAACATAACATCAACATGGACATCAACATAACATAACCGACCTTACTTCCTCTTCAAAAGAACATAACCCAACCTACTTATTCTTCAACAAGACATCACTAGACAAACTTCACTAAACGTCGCACTACCTACTTTTCATACGACTACTTTAACTCTACTGCCATCCATTTAACTGATTAAATGTGGGGTAACCGTAAACCCTGAGATCCCATTACGCCTGCCATTAAAGTGAATGGTGTACATACTGCAACTCTATTTGTCCAACTAGGGAGCTTCCTTAGACCCAAATATTTGTACTACTCATCCCCTTAATAAATAACTCATCTCTTCCTAAGCCAAAACAATGAAATCAATATTGGTAAAAATCCTTATACTGGGTTGATCAACTCGCAATAAAACGAGTTATGCAGACCATTCGTAGAGCCTTTTAACACAGACAACAAACCAATGCTTAAAATCCAGGACTCTAGATTCCTACCTTTGAGAAAAAAGAGTTTCTTTCCTCCTGCCAATATAAGTAAAGTCAAAATTCACAAACCCTACCTATCATAGAGTCCTTACCTTCTATTGTTCTCCTAGATGATGTATTGCTCTTCCTTTCTTCTTATGTTCTCCTCACTAGAAAATATGGTTCCCTCCATTTCTAGTACATATCTGGGCCAGTGTCTTACTAGCACATACCTTATCTCACTAAACCTATTATTAGTTACCCATATTTCCTATATTGAAACCATCGGCTTTTGCAAGGAATATATGTACATCTCTCCCTCCCCCTTTGGTTAAGCCTGCTTACGCACCCTCAATGAACCAATTGGATTTCATTACATATTTATAAATAAAAGTAACAAATTAGAACATCAATAGGAAAATGTATCACAACTGAGGTAAACTAGTGAGAAAACACATGCTAAGGTCATTTTATACATTCTTCATAAAGCACCTTCTCTCGCGTATTCCAAGATTATCTCTAGGCAAAAGCAACACAATATAACATTTAAGGGACACAGATGAAACAAAAGGATAAACCAACCATAAAACGCATCTCACAGGGATGCAGAGCCGCTTTTCCCACACAGGAAGAGAAAAAAAAAGTATTATTCCCTCCTTTATTCCCCTTATCAGCTGTTTGTCTCCTAAATACCAACATTCATTTCATCCTTCAATATAAAAACCACCAAATCAAGCATCGATGCAACTCACCACCACAACTGAGGTAAACTATCGATAAGACACACGCTGAAGCCCTTTTAATCACTTTTGTACACATGCCTTCCTTCTATATTCAGACCCTTACAACTAAATACCAAATTGAGTATTCAAAACATAAACCCTTTTAGAAACACTACTCTATGATTCCTGTCTCCTTCATAGTTATCCTTGAATTAATATCCAGCATCAACAAATTTAAACCCTAGCAAGGAACAAGGCCAATCAACAACAAGGCTCAGAGCCTAGTGTTAAGAGCTCAACATGTCACTTGCAGGAATTGAACCTAGGTAGGGAGGATAAAAATCATTCCTCCCAACAACCCAAGCTACGCCCAATTGACATAATTTCAATACACACACACACAGAGACACACACACACATTCTAGGAAAAAAAACGTATTTTTCATTCAAGGAGAGTTACAAATATATTCTGCATGGTGCATGATGCATAATTGTCAAATTTTTTTCTACTATATGTACATATCACTGAACTGCCTATGGTTCTACTCACTATTCATCAGAAAAATAATCCTGAAATTTTCATGCCCAAAGGAAATAAATTATGTTGATGGCGCTGAGTTTTCCCTTCAAGAGTAAGGGGTAATCCCTAGTACATGGTCTCAATTAGACTATACACTCTTTGGTTTAAGAGACCCATCCAGATTCTGGCTCAACTGCCAATATTGGTTATGAGGGGTGATTGAATGGTTTGTGAACACAAATGTAGATGAAGACTAACTAATTGCATAAATGAAATCTAATCTATCCTATCCTAGGTAGAAGAAATCTATCGTAACCAAATGAGTCGCTGAAATGAAACTAAAATCTGCAAATAACTTCACTCATATAATTGTTATGAATTAGCAAAGTTAGAAAACACATGCATACGAATACATAACCATAATAGTCTAAATCATATTATCACATAGATTAGCAGCTCATATTATCGGGACAAAATATAAGAAATAATAGTCAAGTTGTGAGAAAAATAGCAATTTCTCAAAAAAAGTCTATAGGAAACAATAGATTCTTACAACACATGTAAACAGTGAATAATTCACTAAAAATAGTTCACAACCAAAAACTATTTACAATCAGTTATTTTCTCTATCAAAATTGGCCTTGAAGGCTTCTCAATATTAGTTAACACAATATTTTCCCAAAAATAGTTTTGTGAGTGTACAATGCTGGAAGAGCCTTTTCAAAAGAGGCTTCTTCCTTTACTTATAGGAATCCTAAAAAAATGTTAAAAAGATCTTCTTGAATTCCTCAAGAAATGGTTGCAAATAATTTCAGCTTCCCTTACTAGCTATTGACATGTGTAAGAATGAGGATGAAGCTGAAAGTAGTTGGAAAAAGATAAGATATAGTACAGTTGTTAGCAAATTTGAATTTGCTATTTTGTCTCATTCACGTTCCTTTATCCCTCATGTATGCTTTCAAAACTTCATATTGGTCATCGATGGATATGATTATGCAAAAGTTCCTTGAGAGAAGCTTCATGTATGGTCGAGTTATCTGTGAGGGTATTCATGTCCTTTGCTAGAGTGGCCATCAATGTTTGCATAGAAGTGTGACCTTTAGTCGACTCGATGAGGTGTTTCTCCATCAACTCAACTGTGACCTGCATAGTTTCTTCAGTTATCTCACATCTATCAATCATGCTTTGCTGGATATTTTCGAGCATCTCTTCCATAGTGATGGTATTCCTGAGATCTTCGAGAGGAGGAAGGAAAAACTTTTGTGCCAAAAATTGTGTTGCTTTATGAAGTTGTGTGCAAATAGTGAGCGAACTAGTTGTGTCTCCTTTTCTGCCCTCTTTCTAGCGTGTTGACATCGATCGAGTGAAGCATAATAAATTCTTCTTTTTTACCTATGAGGGGCGTTGAATCTCGAGTGGAGCATTTGGGTTCTTAGAGATCCATATTTTTATTTCGTCTAGGCCCTCTCGGATGGTGGTGAGATGGGTGTTCTTTGTTTTCACACGCTTGTGTTGTTCCATAATGATAGCTGCCAACTATTGAAAGACATGCAAATGAGCGTACATATATGTGATAGCTTCCTCCAGCTCTGTCCTGACCTTTTCTGCACATGCTTTGAATTCCTACAAGCTTCCTTCATCTTTCTTTTCATGCCAGAGCTGTTATTCCAACTCTCTAATCCTAGCTTCCTTTTCCTTGTTTTCAAGGAAATAGTTCTAGAGGCTGTGGTGAAGGCTGGGCTGGTGGATGCTATGGAAAGTGGGTCCTTGCTAAAATTTTCTATTACTGGGGTCTCTATGAAGACTGATATTGGATCACCTCTTGTGACCGATACATTCCTCATCTGTTGCTGTACAATCATGCCCTTGGCTCTGTCATATTTGAACTTTCTTAAATTTTCCACTTTTTTGGTTCGTATGGGGTGTGGAGCCCCAAATCGAACCCATCGATTTGAAACTGACTTCTGGAGATTCATGTCGATATTTTAAGGATGTCGGTGTCCATGGGGAATGAGTCATCGTTTAAATCCTCTTCTGTAATGTTTTAGGCACTGGAGTCTTCTTTTTTATGGTTTTCTTGCTTTGTTTTGGTTTGTTTTCTGAACTGCTATTTTCTTGGCTTCTTGGATGTTTTCCATGTTTTATAAGAAGGTTTGTTTACCCAATGATTAATTCCATGCAACAATAAAATAGAGTAATCTCATAAATTCAACAACATCAGACTTAGAAAATTTCGTGAAATATAATTTCAGACTCTTCATTTAATTCTGAAAATGAAAATCACTTCGAAACAACCAGATCTCAAGGATAAACAACCATGACCCTGGAAACAAATAATTTGGACAAAAGTTGGTCTCATTAGATGATTGCAACCCCAAATTGATTGTGCGATTCCTTATGGATTGAGACGCCCTCCATAATTGGAGTTGTGGCACCTTTTCTTGAAACACAACCTTTCATAAAAGTTAAGCCTTCCTTATTAGAGAATCGAGCTACCAATTACTTGAATGTCTGTTGAAGTGTTAAATCATTGCCAGTGGAATGGAATGCTACCAAACAAATGGGAAGATTGTTGCTCATAAGGTTGGCTCTTAGCTGCACTTCAGATCTCAGCCTTAGTATCAAATCTTCATACAAATTGAAGACTCCAATGGACCCACTATTTCAGCCAGAGAATGTTCTTTCCAATGATATCAATCCCTTGAAGAATACACGCTCTTTGGAATGTGGTATTTCTGCTATTGGAATCGCATATTTTTTTCAGTAATGAAGATCGTTGCAAAGGGGAATTAAATACTGACACCAAAATTAACCTCTACCTCCACAAAACAGAGTTGATCAAACTCTCACCTTCATTAACCTAATGAGAACCCATAAACATATGCAATAGGTAGACAATGAACCGAGCAACCAATCTTCCCATAAAATATACGAACCCATTGAATCTCCCTTAATCCTCTTTACGATGAAGCCCAATAGTAGATATGGATGATCTACTCCATGAATTGAATAGGATGGATAAGTTTCACTATCAAATCCAATGTTCGCTGAGAGTTTTCATCCTCAATGCAAAAAAAATCCACGAGAGCTCTCAATTATAACTCCAAGAAATAATAATCATCATCAATAATGAGGAGAATTCCTCTTTTCCCATTTTAATATTTTTTCGCTGAGTGATTTATTAATTTCCCATCTTTTATAAATAAAGACACAGTGTTTAAATATTTGACTTTATTACTTTATTCCACCTTCATAATTAAATGACTTAATATCACTAATTAAGTACGCTTTTTGTCTCAAGTGACATAAGTCATTAATTAATTACCCTTTTAAATGCCTAGCCTAACCTATAGGAATCAAATAGTCTAGTGGGTGGGCCTCTGACGCTTAAGAGAAAGGGGACATTATAGTCCTCCCCACTTGAAATTGCTTGTCCTCAAGCAATCATAAGCCTGGATGTTGAAGTACACGTTCCCCTTCCCATCTGGTGTTCTCCACTGGTAGTTCCTTCCACCTGATGAGGTACTCCTGAATGACCCTGTTTCTCAACTTCCTTTCCCAAACTTGTAAGATCTCTTCTGGAATCAAGATCAAATTTTCCTCTTCATCGAGTGGGGGAAACTCATATGATGTTCTAACCTATTGACCCAACACCTTTTTAAGGCAAGAGACAGGTGATACATTGTGAATTTTACTCCCCTCAGGCAGATCAAGTTCATAGGCCACTTCTCCTACTCTCCTGGTAATCTGGTAAGGTCCATAGAAGCGGGGCTTCAATTTCTTTGCTCCTTTATTATTAAGAGAAGATTGTATGTAAGGTTGTAGCCTCAAATATACCAAGTCACCCACTTCAAAGCTATGTTCCACCCTGCTGCTATATGCATATACTTTTGATGATTCTGAGTTGTTTATAGGTTGTCTTTGAGGGATTTCAGAATGTTTTGGCTTTCCTAAATCCAATCCTTGGCCATGGACACTCTACTGTCTCGAAACACCATATCAACAAATGTTAGAGTATCATAGCTATATAGTGCTCTAAAAGGGGTCATACCGATAGACATGTGGAAAGTGGTATTGTAAAAAAATCTCCTAGATGTAGTCATTTGATCTAGATCCTCTGTTGTCCCGCTACATAATTCCTCAAGTGTCCCTCAAGCCATCTGTTTACTATTTATGTTTTCCCATCAATATAAAGGTGGTAACTTGTGCTAGGGGTCAAATCAGTGCTAATCATCCTAAAGATTTCTTTCTAAAATGCATCAATGAATTTGTTGTCCATGTCATTGACGATGGTCTTGGGTAACCCATGCATCCTAAATACCTCCCAAAATAATAATTCTGCCTCTTGCGCTACTGTATAATCCGAGGGAATAGAAATGAAATGCAAAAATTTGGTTAACCTGTACACCACCACATATATGCAGTTTCTAACCTGTACTTCGACAACCCTGTAATAAAATCCATGGAAATACTCTCCCATTTCTTTTCCGAAATGGGTAATGGTTGATGTAGTCTAACTAGATGGGTGTGTTCTGCTTTGTTTTGTTGACAAGTGGTACACTCCCTCACTTGCTTCAAGACATCATCCTTGAATCCTTTCCACGAGAACCTCTCCCGAATCTTCTTGTAAGTCTTTAGAAACCCTTGGTTGCCTACCAAAGGTGAATCATATGATGCCTACATGATCTTCTTCTTAAGCCTAGAGTTTGGTACCAAATATATCCTGTCCTTATAGTAGATGATATCATCTACTATCCTATACCTGTCCATCCAAAAGTTCATAAGAAAATTTATTTTTTGAGTACTCCACCAAAAGATGGGATTTCCAATTTGCAGAAATCTCCATAAGAGGTAGAGTGATTGGCTTCCTTGAGAGGGAATCTACTACACCATTGTTTTTTCCCTTCACATACTCTATCTCAAAATCATATGATTGGATTTTACTAACCCACTTTTTTTGCCTCTCGTTTAAATCCTTTTTCTCTAGGAAGTACCTTAGGCTGTTGTGATCTGTTTTAACTTCAAATTTGCCTCCCACCAGGTATTGCCTGAATTTGTCTAAGGCATGCATGATTTCCATCATCTCCTTATCATATATAGAATAGTGACGCTCATACTCCTTGAGATTCCTGCTTTGAAAGGTTATAGAGTGATGATTCTTCATTAACAATGCTCCTATTCCTTCCCCGAATGCATCACACTCTAGTACAAACGATTGAGTGAAGTCTAGCAATGTTAGAACTGGGCATGAACTCATCACCTTTTTAAGTCTCTCAAATATATCATGTGAATCCCCCGACCAATTGAATGCCCCTTTCTTCGTGAGGTCTGCGAGGGGTGTTTTAAAATATGAAAATCCTTTAACATACCGCCTGTCGTAAGTGCAAAGGCCAAATAAACTCTTTATATATGCCAAACTCTTAGGTGTGGGACACTCCAGGATAGCTCTGATTTTGTCCAATTGAACCTGTATTCCATTTTCTCCTATCACATGCCCCAGATATAACATTTCCCTCATCCCAAATTCACACTTGGACATTTTTTCATATAGTGACTGCTCACTCAAAATTCACAATATCTCATCCATGTGTTGCATATGTTCTTCCCAGGTCTTACTATAGATCAAGATGTCATAAAAAATTACCAGCAATAATTTACACAACTGCTTCTTGAACGTGTGGTTCATGCATGACTGGAATGTGGCAGGTGCATTTGTCATCCCAAAAGGCATGCCTAGAAACTTATAGTGTCAGTAATGGCAATGCAAATATGTTTTTGGAATGTCTTGCTCCCTTACCCGAATTTGATGATACCCATAGAGGAAATCAATTTTTGAAAAGTATTTAGCCCCCTATAACTCATCCATCAACTCATCAATTCATGTAATCGGGTACATATTCTCAATAGTCTTCTTGTTTAAGGCCTTGTAATCTATACACATGCGTAAGGTCCCATATTTCTTCTTAACCATCACTACAAAGGAAGAAAATGGACTAGAACTAGGTTGGATGTGTCCTAGTTTGAGAAACTCTTTTATATTTTTCTCAATTTCATCTTTGTATACCTTGGGGTGTCGGTGGGGAGTAGTAATGACTTCCCGAACTCCCTCCTCCAACTCAATAATATGATCAAGTCCAATATTGGGAGGCCTACCTAGAGGAATGTCACCGAATACCTGCTTATGCTTTTGCAACAATGCATGTATGTCTATTGGATACTGAGGTGTGTGATTTGGAGGTTCTTCACTACGATCACGCACTCTACCACCCATTAGTCCATGTCTCCCTACCAGAGTACAACTTCCATCCTCTATGATGATACCACCTTGGGAGAGTAAGTATGCATGCCTCGCAATACTACCCTATCACTACTACATATGGGCAGAAAAACAGACGTTGTACTTCGATAGTACTGAAAAATCGACCGTATTGTAAGATTTTATTTTCATTTTTTTTAAAAAGTCCCCGATGTTCATCGGATATTCGCCGAAAGGGACTTAACTTTCAGATAAATTACTCTTAATTACATTTCATTGGAGACACCGTTTAAATATCCGACGATTGAGCAGGTCAAATTTCCTCATTGTTAAGTTTGACGAAGTCAATATTTTGTGACCATTAAGAAACGTCTCTCTAGTCATTCACCATCAAAAGTTCAACAAAAAAGGGATATATAATTAATTTTTTTTGAAATATCAAAGACGTTCAACGTTGTTGCTATACTAGTGACGGTTTGCAAATTAGGTTCTATATAGGGGATATTTTTTGGTCAGAATATATTTTTTTTTCATTCTATTAATTGCATTACAAATAGTTAAACTACTTAGGTTGATTTTTGAAGATGATCATCACTAAATGTTTGGTAAGGAAAAATATCACATAACATTCCTCCATGAGGGCAAGGAGACGTGAGATCTGCATTGAAGGCTTTGGGTGTTCGAAAATGTTATTTCCCTTGTAAAAAGTGTAGGGGCTATTAGAAGGATACTTTTAGTAAAAATGACTAAAAAACATTGTAGAGAGTATGGACACCTTGAAGGCATGCATGAATATCGTCCCTTGGTAATTTATTCATTATATGTCTTTATATTGCAGATTATTTTTGTAAACATTTATATGTTAAATGTAGAAGAAAATAATGAATTATTTTTTCTTTATGGATATATTCTACGTACACAAAAAATTTAGAGTAAGTTAAAAATAGAAGAAGTAGACATAAGATGTATATTTTAATTAGGGTTTAGGACATGGTTTAGTGGTTAAGGGGTACAAGGTGTAA
>JASDQU010196049.1:7020-19634 GCA_032191745.1 Picea mariana | reverse complement strand
GTCACCGACTGTCCTACACCTCGGGGACATTTTTTTATATTTTTTTCTTAAGTTTTTCTTTAAACTTTTTTTCTACTATAAATTTGCTTTTTAATTTATTTATTTTTATTTCAATTCTTTTTTTCTTCGCTTTTATTTTATCGAAAAAAATGAAATTATATATTTTTTCTAAATATTCAAAAATAGTGTTATTTAACTACAATTATTTTTTATGTATTGAAGTAAAGGTAAACAATGTGTTAAAAATGATGTTTTCCACTATATTTTAAAAGTATGCAATCATAAATTAATTAAGGAGACACAATTATATGAAAAATCTTAATTTTAAAAAAGTAAATATTAAAAAATATTTTTAAGATTGAAAGAAGCATGGAAAAATGACCAAAAAACACTATCGAAAAAAAAAAGTTAGAAAAAAATGAAAATAGATGAAAAAATAAGCATTTAAAAAAATAATGTGAAACATTATGGATCAAAAAATTTAAAATATAAAAAATCCACCTAAAAAGGAGGAGGGGTGCTACAGGTAGCACCATTTTTAAAAACATGGTAAAAAATGTGACCCCCCCAAAAACGAGAACTCTGTAGAGTTCGTGTTAAGTTGGTAACTATGTTCAAACCATAACTATCAGTTTGGAGCTCAGATTTGGGAAATTGAGTTATCATCAAAAAATTTGACTATGAGAGGGATGTGTATGAAAAATCAAAATTTGAGTGATGAAAGAAGTTGACCTCTAAAATTATTTGAACAAGTGAAGCAAGTGCCAAAAACAAATGGGTGAAATTGTTGATTTCAAAGAGCCATAACTTTTAGCTTATAAATCAAATCAAGACATGAGTATAGCCATTGAAAAGATAATACAATAAACAACATGGCAGAAGGATTTATCTCTCTTAGGAAGCATTTATTAATTTTATAGAGTTGAAGGAAAAAGGGTAGTTGGACTCTATGAACCATGTAATTACTCAATATGAATATTTTCCAAATAATGTCAAATTTTAGAAAAGATTCCCGGGTATTAAAGGTACATGCCAATGGTGAGTACGGGTTTAGAAAGTGTGTTAATACTCATGACAATGCCTATGTAGAGGCATAGAGGTACATTTGGAAATGAAAACATCTTGGTAACAGAAAAGGGGTTGAGTTTTAAATAACAGGGTATTGTTGATAAGCAAGGAAACATTCAAAGATAAAGTGTTATGTCAAAGGCCTATTAGCAAGAAGATAAGATGTCATGAATAAATATTGTGTGGTTATATTGTAGATTAAAAATTCATGGTCCATTGGACATGGAAATGGGGAAGAGTTTGTAAAGTTAGCTGAGACAATAAAGAGCTTGTAGAGGAAGTGCAAAACTATAGAACATGTAATGGAAAGTGGATAAAGGACTCAAGAAGAGCATAGTCAAATTAATATTCAGCTGCTAAAAAGTTTGAATGGATTCCAGGGGAGATTCAACAGATATTCTCACATAAAACATGAACCCAATAGGTGAAGAATGTCAGTAATGGGCACAAAAAACAAGGTAAGACTTCATAGTCATGAAGGTAGAAATGTAATGATAGATGAAGAGTTTGCCACCAAAGAAAGGAAAAGAACACAAGCATGATGATTGACTCATGGGATGGGTTAGTTATCTTTGAGGGAAGGCATAGAAATTCCTGAAAAATAATTCCCAGCCAAGCAATAGCCACTTTTTTCAAAAAGTATACAGAGTAAGAAAGCCAGTTATGTTATCAAATTGCATAGTGGAAGTCAGGTACACGAACAAAGAATTCAAGGGGAAGAATAGAAAAGGGTATTCATTAAAAGTGCCAATGGAGAAATGTATCATTCCATTGGGATTAAATCAGTCCTAAGTGGATAGGACAAAGATTCACAGGAAATTACTCAATGGAGTAAGGATAAGTATTCACTTTTTTTTTTTGAAAAAACCCGATCGAAAGTGAGATATAGTGGCAATGGATGCCATAATGATGATGGTTAATCTAGTATAAAGGTGATGGAAGGATATAAAGCACATCATTCCAATGGGCTGGAAGGTTCTGACAAGGTAAAGTTGGGGGCATGAGTGCATAATTGGAAGTAGTTGCCAATACGGCATATTGATTAGAAATGCAAAATGGCCAAGTGGGACTTGGCTAGAAAAGTTCATATCATGAAACAATAGTGCAAAGATGAGCAAAATGACAATGTGTAGAGAAGTGACGATCTACAGAAATTCAAGGACAACCATCTAGAACATAAAAATAAATAAAGTTGAAACATATATGCACTAAAGTGCATAATGGAAGTAATGCATGATGCATATCATGAACAATAGAATACAAGTGCAATAGTAGGCATGATGAGATTGAATGATTAATGCATATTGACGTGGATTGGTGCATATAGAAATGCTTGGACGTGCATATGGCATGATTGTAGACTAAGAGTAGTATGTTGATGTGTGTGTGTGTGTGTGTGTGTGTGTGTGTGTGTGTGTGTGTGTGTGAAATAATGATGTTGTGATATTTGACTATGACTAATGATGGATTGTATATCTAGGAAAAATGTTATAGCATAATTGAAGAAGTTGATGTTGTTGTCGCTACATATGATATCCATCCATATGAAACAAATGAGGGTGGTAAGAATGTTGATCAAGAGGTTGTTGAAGGAATCCCACGAGGTTCTACGAATACCAGTTGATCAGGGAGCATCAAGTAAACTAATAACAACCATGCAAGTATGCAATTGGGTTGCTTATAATGCATAAATGCTAAAAGGAATTGAGGTAAGAATTCCCCTTAGTTAAAAATTAAGTACTTGAATCAATGTGTAAAGGAAAAGTGCATTCTTTATACAAATGTTTGTTAATGCTTAAATGCAATTATATGAAATTTAATCGCATATTAGGTTATGATGGTTATGATATCGTAACAAATTCAAGTCAGGAGGCAAACTCCTGCTATAGAAATGAATGCCAATAGAGATATCCATGTGTGAGGCCATGTGGTGGTTGGATATGGAAGGGTTACTGCACCATAGAAGTGCTTAGTGGTATTACCCCGTATAACCGATGTTTGGACTACAACCTCTTTTTAGACACTGAAAAGAACTATAGGATTGTATTCCTAGTGTTGTGTATGGGTTGAAGAGGAAGGTATCCAAATGATCGAGAAAGTAACTGGGAAGAGTGTGGATGATGTGTTGAGGCATTGGCTAGACCTTCCAACTTACCATGGTGGAATACATGACATGGATAGGTGGTATTCCAGAGTCAATGCATGGATGCATTGTGTAGATGTGGCCTTGGGTATTGGCACATCGGTTTGTTGATAATGTTTGATTGTATTATGAAAAGCTTAGTATGCTAGATAATGCATGTGTAAGGAATGATAGTTCATTCCATTTAATATGAAGAATAGTTGGAAGTGATTGAATTTTTAGAGTAAATATTTCTGAAATCACTTCATGGGATGATTGCAATGTTGCAATGGGATGATAATTTGCATGAATACTGACAGTTTGTTTGGTTGAATGAAAGTTGAGAAAATTGTAGGAAAATGGTCTTGGATATGGCGATGGTGTAAGCCCATAAGGAAGACTGATGCCTAATGTTGCAAGAGACAAACATTTTGAGAAGTAATCACATGCTTGGAAAACTTGATTTCCTATATGAAACAGATTTGGAAAATTAATAAGTGAATTGCTATGATGATATCTCATGATAACAGTATGTGTGTGATACATATGAGATGATGACCATTGAACATGAAATCTCAGGAATAAGTCTATTGTTAGGACACTAGAACCCTATGATTTCCATATGGGATAGGTCGCTAGTGGATGTCTAATTAGGAGTTGTCACTCTCCTTGCATGTGAAAGCCTTGGCAAGATGGATTTCCCAAGGGACTGTGTAGTAGAGAGGGGGATTCCTAAGCCTGGAGGGTGAATATATCAAGGAAGAGGCAACTCAAGAGTGAATATGTCATGGTGGCTACAATCATGAGGGTCTGTAAGAAAGAACAATGAGTTGAATTCTTGCCTATGACAACTTTGTGAAATAGAGTGATAACCATACATATAAGTATTGTCTTATGATTGCAAACTTATTTTGGATACATGTTTATATTTTGGAGTTGGAGACTCTTTTGAATAATATAATTGTTTTATGATAATGGATATAATGGGTATATTTCTTAATGGCTGCTATATAAACAGTTGAAGAATGGATCCATAAATTGAGCACCAAGAAAGAAGAACATCAAAAGGAATCAGAACTCAAGGACAAAGGCATGGAACGTGTAGAGTCCAATGGACTTGTTGTAGCTCGGAAGATGAAAAAGGGAGTTGAATATTCAATGTAGGAGGCACATATGAAAATATTGGAAGGTTTGGAGATTCAATTATCACAACTAAAGTTCCCGGAGCCACAAATTTGAGACTTCATGTCTGACCTTGTGTTGGAGTGATGGATGGAAATGGTACAACCTAAGGGATTGTGGTGTAGAGAATGGGGTGCACTTCCTTGGGTTGTGCAGGTTGAGGGAAATGAGAGCATGTTGGTTGGAGTTGTTGTGGGAATCGACTAATTATGAAAGTTGTTGCAGTTGGAATTCCTGGAGTTGCATCTTTGGGACTTCCTAACTGGTCTGCACTAGAGCCCTAGAGGGAAGTGGTACAACCTAAGGGACTATGGTGTAGAGAAGGGGGTACACTTCCTTGGGTTATGCATATTCATAGGAAAGAGGGATTTCTGGTTGGAACTACTACAAGAATGATAAATTGTGAAACCATTATGTATGGTTTTTGGGTCGAAGTGCCTATGTATATATGGTTTTTGGGTTGGAGTGCATATGTATATGTGTTTTAGGTCGAAGAGCCTATATGTTGATTAAGGGTCAGAGAGCCTGGCATTGTAATATGTATGTACATGTGTATGGTGTTGTGCACTGAGGAAAGTGAAAAAATAAGGGGGAGGGGATGTGACATCCCCAATTTTAAATCCCCATGAATTATAATGTAATTGTGTAAATGTGAATTAGGCTAGTGAGTTGATATAGTTGGGTCGAAGAGCCCATATTAAGTAATATGGCTCAAGGATGAACTATGTATTATGTACATTGAAATAATAAACAAAATAATAATCATTGATTGTGATACAAGAGGGATGAAAATGATGGGTGGCTATGATTCCACAAGAGAGGGGGCTAAAGGGGGAATCCAAAGAGAACCCCATGTTATTTTCCTAAGTTAATATGTCATTACCATCTAATCCTTCCTTAACTTATTAGACACTCAATCATTGAATTCATGTAATATGTTGGGTGAGGAAGTCACTTCGCCTAGTTATTGAGAGCATGTGCATGAGTGCAATCATCTTTGGGAAGAGTGAGAGTCAAGTAAGCAAGGGAGAAGAAGGAAATTCGTATGGAAAAGGGTGAAATCTTTTACAGGATATTTTTGGGAAGCAAGAGAGGAGTTGAGTGTTGGGAAGAGAACCAGTCTTTTTGTGCTTGACGGTAACCATTATTAGGTTGTTTTTATGCTAGAAATGTGGCTTGTGTTCATGTAAAAATGGGTTGTGTGTCTATAGAACATTTTCTTGTTGAGGAAATGGCTCAAGAGGCTTGATAAAGCTATTGTGAGCACTCCTGGAGAAGATGTGAGTTCCTATAGTCCCCAACTGTGAGATTCCTGGAAAACTGAGTTAAATGGAGCCCTGGAGAGAAGTGTGAAGGCCCGAGGGACTATGTGGTAGAGAAGGGAGACCCCATTCCTTGGTTTGTATAGGTTGTGGGGAAGAGAGTCGATGGATTGGAATTGGTGTTGGAGTAGAACTTGGGTTTTGTGTTGCCGAATGTGGAGAGTGGATAGCAAAGAGGGCCAGACCTCCTTATGGACTCATAGCCTTAGCTCAGGGGTGGCATGTTGTTGTGAAAATTGGAAAAAAAATGCCTATGGTTGGGAGGAATATCCTTTGTATGCAACTAGTTGGTTCAACAATTTAAAGATAAGTTTATGTTATGTTTTTATGATGTTAATTCCGCTATGTAATTGTCTTATGTGAATGATGTGTTTTTTTTGTGCCTAATCGATGCATTCACACTTTTATAAATGTTGTTAGATTCATGAATAAATTAGCATATTGTTTTGATGAAATTTTATAGGCTCACTACCCCTTGATTTAATTTAATTTATTTACATTGGGGCATTAAATTTCATTTTAGCAGGTGGGTGTGTTACAAAATAAATCTCCAAATGGGAAAGGATGATTCCAAAATAGTAATAATTAAAGCAATGGAAGGTGAGCATGTATTTTTGTACATATAAAACTACAATTGTATTGCATAGATATATTGAAATTGTTGATTCCAATATTCCAAAAATAAGTGACCAAGATAAACATGTCAATGTTCACATATTAATTTAAAATGTATTTTAGCAAGTGATATGTGTAAATCTATAATATAAAAAAAATACTTAACAAGAAATAGCAAAGTAAAAGAACCACCCACTCTTATATATACATATTATTTATACATATCAAGTTCAAACTTTTTCTATTTTCATGGTTTGAATTTTATTTACACCATTGAACAATAGTATTATATGATTTGGATTGAGCAACACAGACACTCATTTGGTACTTCCTAAGTGTTGATTTTTCATAGGCCCTAGCACCATCATTCTCTCCTTTTCCATTTCTAGTCTAAAAGAGAGCCATTCCATGAATCATCTTTGCACAAAAGTGACCTCCTCCCTCTCTCTTTTCATTATCCCACCATCATTCTCTCCTTTTCCATATCTAGTCTAAAAGAGAGCCATTCCATGAATCGTCTTTGCACAAAAGTGACCTCCTCCCTCTCTCTTTTCATTATTCCATTTGTTTTAGGATTCTACTCAATCCCGGATCCCTTTCTTAGTGCATATCCTATTTCTAGGATTTCGCCCCCTTTAAGATTGGATTTGGCCATTCAAATCATTTTAATTACAACCAATGCCTCTTTGTGCAAAAAAATTGTATTGAGACCATTTTACTTCTACTAATATTGGCTTAAAATCTGTTGTTTCTACATAAAGCTCAAGGAGTTCCTTCTCTCATGTTCTTATAAAAACCACTTTTTCCTTGTTTATTATGAATACTTTCTTATTTTCAAATTCCACTATCATGTCCTACTTGAAAATTTCATTTATTAAAATCAACATTGGATTCAAGCTAGGAATATAAAAAACACTTATAAATTGTTTACATCAACATTTACAAACTCGATGGAAACATTCCCTTTTACTTCAACATGTCATGTCCTACCATCTCCAAAGTGACAATTTCTATTGCTAATTTTATTGTCAATATCATGGAACCAATACTTATGATAGGTCATATGTTTTGTAGCTCAACAGTCTATGCACTAAATATTAGTCCATGTTTCTTTATATGTAGTGTTGAAGATCAAGTGTTCTCTTTCATTACCATCATCATCCTCTTCTTCAATTTTTACCTTATTTAATATCATATAGTTTTTAATGTATAAGAACAAGATAACCAACATACAAGACAAAAGGATTCCTAAGGTCGCTTCAAAATCTTGTCAAAACCACTTGCGAATCAAGTAGGGTTGGAAAAAAGATGTCAAGTCTTCACTAAATCATTGGAGTATCAAGGAATATGTTACTATGAAAAATAATGATAATATTAAAAATATTACGACATCTAAATTTAAGGAGAAATTGTGGTGCAATAAAGAGTTGGAGGATAAGAGAAAATTAAGATACTACAAGGAGGGGATCAACCGCAATCTATAAGACCAAAAATATCTCTTTGTTTTAGCTAGTTTAGAGAATAAAATCAGCATTGCTAAAATAAGTACAAAGTCTCACGAGCTCCATAGTGAAACAAGGCCTTAGACAATTCCTAGAACATGTGGGTCGAAAGAATTTGTTATCATTGTGACATTGAGAGTTAAGATAAAAATCACTTTCTCTTGTAATGTCCTACGTACACCCACATCATATCTTAATTTCAAAAAAATTGTTATAGTATTGACCTTCATAGCCTTTTAACTTATCAAAACTATGGTGATTTTAGAGTGATTCTCTTAAAGCTTTTCGAGAAAAAAAAAATTCAAAGAAAACCAAGAAATTCCTTACCTTTTGTTGATGCGGGAAAAATTCCACATGCCAACATGAGGGAGGATTGCCCGATGGTCAGCCCCAATCAGACTTGCTCTCATTTGGTATGCAAAATTTCCACCTGTATGTGGGCTCGGTTGTTGCTAACTAAATGGATTGCTCTCTGAAGATAGACTTGTTCATTTAAATTAGACTAAATCCTAAATGCAATCCTATTCTATTATGCAAATGCAATCATATTCTAACAGTAACAAAGATCAATTGTAGGCATACAATTGTACTTATGGAAATAGAAAGAGTTCATATTTCTTAATAAGAAACCATACTAGCATACCCATATGCATCTATATGACAATGAATATGTCCCTACATTTGATTTCATAATTCATTCATAATCATTCCTATAGAGCTAATTGACGTAAGTGACAAATTGATAACATCTGTAGAAAACAATCAACAATCATGCACTATTGCATGAATAGACCATGAATTAGCTTCCCCCTTGCATTCAATCCTTAGAAAAATTTTCTCAAATAGAGGTACAAGAAAAATTCAAGAGATCGTGAATCTGTCATCAAGCTTGATAAAAATTTATACAAGACCCAATTCAAGGTTATCCATCCTCCCTACTACTAAGGGTGAAATTGCATTTATAACATTTTTTTGTCACTACCCTCTCAAACCGTTTTTGGACTCTTCATATCTTCTATATCCCATGCAGTTACATTCGTTCCTCTTTCTAGACTCTTCATTTTCTTAGCATCAATGACTTCATTGAGAATCTTCACATGTCAAAGTAACAATAATGAAAGTATATAAATTCATTTATATTTGAAAAAGATGAGATATTAACAGTTGTATCAATTAATTAAAATACAAGAATTTATTGATGTCAATTAGGAAAGAGAAACTATTTTGGATTATACTTCAGGTCCTAAAATTTCCAACAAGCTCTTATTTTCCCAATTTGGCCTTCAAAAACTCGAGTTATGGGCTATGGAAAAATGTGTGGCCAATATCCAAGCAAAATTGTGCCTCTTATTTTCCCAAAGTGTTTGAAGGTGTTGTAGGAAGGGGAAAATTTGAAAGGTATGTGGCCAAAGTCTCGCGGTAAGATATCTATGGTAAAATGTCCTAAAGTTGTTGCAGGAAGGTGGGAGCCCGATTGTGTTGCGAGAAGGTGAGAGATCGAAGATGTTGTGGGAATGTGAGAGCGGTATAGTGTCTTAAGGTGTTGCGGGAAGGGGAGAACCCCAAAGGTATGTGGGAAAATTCTTAGGGTAATATCTTTGCGGTGGAATCTCCCTAAGGTGTTGCAGGAAGGTGGGAGCCTGAAGGTGTTGCAGGAAGGTGAGAACCTGAAGGTGTTGTGGGTGAGAATGTTAACTGTAGTAAAATCTAAAAGTTAAAACCCGATGAGAAATTCCCAACCATGGTAAAATATACTAAAGGTGTTGCCGAAAGATATCTCCGGGAAGGTAATAAATAATAAAATAACCCAATCACTCATGTCTAATGGACGGAGTTCCCAATATTCTTGCAGGATGAACTTTGGACATTGTAAAATGATATCTCGATGGGAGGAGTTCAAATACGAGAGTCTGGTAGGCTTGTGGGTTGCACGTTAAAGGAAAAAAAATAAGTGAAATAAATTAATGATTCCCATGGGGAGATCCCGATGTGGTAAGTATGATGGCTTGAAGTCTCGATCAATAAAATAAAATAAATATAAAATAAAAATATGAATAAAATAAAACCTAAATAAACATGAAAATATAAAAAACATGGTCGAGAAAATTAAAAATTCCAACTATGTAAAATAAAATAATAAAAATAAAATATCAAATAATAAATGGTAAGGATAATACAAATTTGGATTTCGGGAAAAAAACATGGTAGTTTTAAGTCAATCCCCAATGTAAAAGTAATTTCCCGATTGTAAAATAATAAAATATACACCTTATTGTGCATGATGATAAAGTCTCGATTTGGAAAGTCGATGATGAAGTCCCAATGTGGAAAGTTCTTGATATAGTAAATCCCATATGGAATAAAATAATACATGGTATTCAGAAAGGGGGAATCTAAAATCATGTAGGAATTTGGGAAATTAAACCATGGAAAAAAAAAAAACTAAATTAAAAATAAAATAATGAAAAATAAATAAAATACAAATATGGGATAAAATAAAATAAATAAAACTATACAAATTCATATATACAAAAATAAAACTAACTGGGTAGGGAAAAACTGAGGCTTAATTCTAAATCTAGGTCAAGGTTCCACTTCAGGTTAAGGTTATGCACCTAGATCAAGGTTCAACATCTAGAGCAAGGTTCTACACCTAAAAATCCAGAAAATCTGAGAAAAAACATATTATGAGAATTACAGATATTTGAATTTATGGATGTCTGAGATTCACATAAAGTGTATTCCCTTGAAACAAATCTAGATGTCTGGATTTCATGTCAGACATGACATGTCAGCATGACATGTAGGAGCCACATAAGATTACACCAGATAAAAGGGAAACTAAATGACATGTCATAATCCTTTTCAGATGACACATACATGCCACATCAAGTTCCATACAAGGTAAGAATGAATTTTCCAACTCGTGGTCATTGGAGGAAGCAAATATAATGGACATGTGGAAAGTCTTGATTGGATCCCATAGAGGAATGGATATAGAATACATAATTTGAAAGAAGTTACTTGTTAAAAGAAAGGTCGGATCCAAATGTTCCATGGAATATAACATCTAGGAAGCCACATGGATTCCACGTAAGCACCAATTCAAACACCTAAAAGAAGTATCACATGAATATTGTTGACAGAGTGATCAGATGGTGAGATGACATGTTATATACCAAATCATATACCTTAGGGATGCCATGTCAAATGAAAATTTATTTTAGGGCTTAAACCATAGGATATGGATGCCACGTCAGACAGGACCATTAAGATGACACATGAAGTCCACATTAAGTTCCATGTCAGACTCGCAAATAGAACAAGCCCTATGTCAGGGTGACAACTGGAAAACTCTGGTTGGATATTCAAAAAGGTACTACATATGATATCTGGGATCTGGGATTTAGAATAAGCCACGAAATGAACAAAACCTATACTTATGGATTATGTATGACACATCATATGACACATCAAGGCCACGTAAGGTGACACCTGGAAAGAATTGGAACTTGAATCCAACCTAGCATGCTAACATCAGGAACATCATATGGGAATGAGGATGTCAAATCAAACTATTCTGCACCGTTGATTTACTTAGGCTGAACCCATACCCAGATGTGAAGGTTATGAAATGTGGAAAAATATGGAATTCAGATGATTTGAGAGACAAAGTTAAAGTAGGGTCTGGATGTCTAGATACTTGAATATCTAGATATTTGGGATCTGAATGGGTAGAAATTTGGGGTTTCCAATTTATAAATACTTGAGGGTTTAGACATGCTCAACATATATGGATTCAAAGGTTGTTGCGGGCATAAGAAATTTGGGGTTTCCATATCTTTCAAACACTTGGAGGCTCTACTCTTGAGTTTCTTGTCCTCGGTAACCAAATGCACATGATTATTCTTATTTGATTGTGCACAAGATTGTTCTTCTTATTAGGAATGATACTTTTGAGAACTTGAAACAATATAAGTATATTGCATAGGAAATGACTCTACAATCCTATCACTGCAACCACATGAAGAATTAACTTTTTTATACAAGGAATAAGACACTCACATTAGTCGGTTATAAAATCTACATTCTTTCCCCTTGCCATTTTACTAATTGATCTATGATAAAGAGTTGGGCTTGTTAAAAAATGAGGAAATAAAAAGAAGGAATTTCTTAAAAGAAATCATCTATGATTTTGGCCTTCTATGAACAATCTGTTGTTGTAAACTAAGTGTCATGAAAAATCTGTAGAAATGTTTTTTTTGCTTGCATCTAATCGAAAATAATATCTCAAACTCTTGGAAAAGATTAAGGCTCCTCTAATTATAGTTATGGATTTTAAAATAAGGAATTTGATTAACATGTGAGAGCTTGATTATGAATATGAGGACAACAGGTACAAGACTCAAAGTAACAATATGATATTCAGTTAAACCAACCATTCACTTCTTCATGATGTAGTGAGATGATAGTGCAAGTTGATGCACAAGGAAACAAAAGATCCTTAACATAAAATTCTCTCCAAGTAATAAAATAGAGTATTAAACCTTGCAATTATATAGGATCAACAAATACCTTTAATCCACTAAAACTAATTAATGCAAAAGGTTCAAAAGAAAACATGTCGATTTCGTCACGCAAGGATCAAAGAAACATCATAAATCAAATGTATAATGAAGAACATATGAAAGTACAAGATCAAAGAGCTTATGGGTTATGACAAACATCCTTAAATATAAATAATGAATAAATATATAAACCCCTAACCCCCTCAAGGTGGATAGAAAATATTTGGGAGACTCA
>JASDQU010196045.1:5139-17375 GCA_032191745.1 Picea mariana | reverse complement strand
ATGCAAGTTCCAAGTGTATAGAATAACATGCTCCCTCACAATTGCATAGCATAATATTTTCAAGAGAATCAAATTCTTCATCCTCCTTCACACTAACATGGCAAAGGTTAAACATCCCTATGAGTTTTTGCTGATCTCAAAGTGCTTGAGTTAGGATAATGCTAGAAATGGCACCATCCCATCGAACTCCACAACTCAAACACATCTGGATAAGGGCAAACTCGTTAGAGGAGTTATCCTTTACCCACCTGCATATGAGTATATTACGGGTAGAATTAAATTCCTCAATAAAAATATCATAAATATCATGAATAGAATATGAGTATATTACGGTAGAAATTAATTCTTCGATCAAAATATCATAAATATTACGAGTAGAATTGAAGCCATTGGTTGCAGACATGATAAGCTCGGACTTTCAGTCGAGTCAAAATCAAAATAAAAGCTCAATATCAAATCTGGAAGTTAACATCATCTGCATGGACAGGTTTGCTAATAATAGTGCAGGGGAGCGAGTGTGACAAAGGAAATACGAGGACTGTCACGAATTAAGTAAATACGAATGGAAATCCTGCCGCATGCCCAGCCATGGAAAAGAAAGTATGGGACCCGGCCGGCGGCATCCCGTCAAACCGCTCCATCTCCTTCCAAACCTCCGAATTCCCCGAGAGCTACCGTCGTCCAAATATTCATGATGGCGTTATCATCGTGTTTTGACTCTGTGAGTTCCACTAAGTCTTCCGCAGGCGGGTCAGGCGAATCTTCTGCAGCGTCTGTCTCACGTGACAGCTCCTGAAAATAGCAGAGAAAACAATAAAATAACATTTAAAAAAATAACAATACGTCAGAAATTACGGCTGCTGATAGCAGTCTGGGGATGGAGCAAATGATATCTTATCATCATTCCATTTCAGTGTATCGACGGCACCGCCATGAATTAATAATCATTAGTTGCAATTTTTGTTTAGTATTTTAATGCACAGGATCGTATTATATATATAATTTGAACGGAGACTTGAATTCACTCTATAGAGTAAGCTAATTGAGAAGCAATCTTTTTTTGTCCGGAAAAAAAAAAAAATGGAATTCAGTCAGATTTTCAGAGATAGTCTGAATTTTGTATGAATGAAAATTTCGTGCATTTCAAAACTTTATTCTAAAGATTTTGATCCTTTTTAAACCAACCTGTTCTTTTTAAACCAACCCATACTTAGAAAATCTAAAAACTAATCTATAAAAAAATTAGAATTGATCAACTCTACCAAAACTATTTAAGCATCCACCAGTGTTAACTAAAACATTTTCTTTCGCTGTGTTTTTTTTCCCGAATTGGAATCTGCAACATTTTCACTTCCAGATTGCAATTTCATCACTTAAAAACGCAATCTAAAGAGTTTGGAATCTCTAACTACAGCCAAATCATCCCATTTACAAATTCAACCACCGATTATAAGCAGTAATAAAGGAGAACATTTTTTATGAAAATTATTCTATCGAGATCGAGCTTTAGCAGAGAAAAAGCTGCCACTTTCGTTGACATAACCAAAAAGGATAACTTTTTGGTTCACGCTTGTTTGTGAACAGATACAAAAGAGACTGAAACCTTTTAGTTAAAACTTAAACCCCAATAATGAGCAGTTACAAAAAGTTGAGCAATTTTATCAAATTTATTCCATGGAGACCACTCAATCATTTCTATGGAAGAGAAAAAGCAGTTGCTTTCGTTGACATAACCAAAAGAACCAGGAAATAAAAAAAGGTTGAGAGGACATATGTGAGAAAATAAAGGTTGAGAGGACAAGTGCATTTGATTCTATATTATAAAACTATTGAAGGGAAAAGAGAAAGGCATTTGATTTTGTACCTTCACAATGTTAACTGAATGTTTATTAACAAACTTTATGTATGTTGTGTATAATATATGATTAATTTAGATTCATTTATCTGATTAAATCTTTTGAAATGTATATATATATTTTTAAGTTTACTATTTGAAAAAATTCTTTTAATATATATATATATATATATTTTAAGTGTAATGTTTGAAAAATTATTTACACTTTAAAGATTTCTTAATATTAGATAAATCCAAGAGTTAAGATAAGATGTATATAGGGTAGTTTTACTTGTGGGTGGCCCTATCAAAAATTTAAAAAGTCATTATTATGTATATGTTTTATATGGGTTTGATTTTTGAAATTTTTCAAAGTGTCATCTATAACTTAAAGAGTATAATAAAAATGTTTCATTTTAAAGTTACATGAAGAATAAGATGAATAGTAATAAAGTAACGATGTTGAAGAAGGTGAATAGTAAGAAAGTTATATGATGCATATAATAAATAACACTTAGATTAGAGAGTGATCATCTCAATTTATATTTTTTCAGCATTTATTATGGCCACACTTGTTAACTTTTCCATCTTTTTCATATCAATCATATGAGAAAGGAGGTTGAAATAGAATACCATTCAAACCTTTAACTTGAGATGTTCCAATAAATTTGGTCATATTCTACCACTCTTTCTTTTCAACATTAATAGTTTTTTTTCCAACATTAATCCTTGCGACTTCTTGAAGCCTTGATAAGGACTCCATGTTATACCTTTGTTTGTCACCCTGGGCCTCATAAAGGACCTACTGATGTCATCCTAAAAAAATTATTTTCCATTGCCAACAAATCACTGAATTTGAGAACGACCACTCCTTGTCTTCATGCAAGGTGCGTCTGGTTGCATCTTGCCTTTCTTTAACATGTGATCGATCGCTTTTTTCCCTTGTGCAACAAGTGACTACCTCTCGAACCTTCTCGATTTGACAATTTGTGAGGAGATCATATCAACATAAGTTGGCCATGATGCATCATGAGCTTTGGAACTTGTGTTTGACCTATTGTTCATCAAGTTCCAAGCTTTGAACCTATTGCTGGAAGCTCCTCCATAACTCTATAAAAGAAAGACAAATCAAGGGGTAAGGAGCTCAATTCTTGATAGGCTTATGTTGCCAAAATATAACTAGAGAGAGAATTCTACCTTTAGAGTTTATTGTTGGTTCATTCACACTTGAGAGCGAGAGATAAGGAAGGTATCAAGGAGCTTAGAGCCAGATAAATGCCTCAATATTCTTAAGGTAACTTTGCATTGATGTATTTTTCCTTCATAATTTATATAGAGCCACTATACAAACATTGAAATCAATGCACTATATTATGAGAAAAATGTCATATGAACTCGAAATTAGTTGCCTAATTTCAATTTCATGTGACATTTTTATGTGGACTCTTAGGCACCCAGGCCTAGCAGAAGCTAGAAAATTAGGACTTATATGACCTCCTATTTCTGATTTTCATAATTTGGATCTCTGCATTTATAATCATGTGACCTTTTTCTTTGTGATTTCTATGAGTGTGTGATTGGAGTTCATGCAAGCCTTTGCCTTTATTTATTTTTTGTGATCGTGATCTTAGACCATTTAAGTGATCATATTTTTGTTGCCTCCCCACTATATTCTTTTAATGGGTACAATGTTTTCCCTGCAATTCTATCTAATCAATCATTTCAAAATAGTGAGAAAATATTTTTCATGTATCCTTTATTCACTATCCAAACTCTAAAATCAATGGATGAAAAATAACAATAACTTTATATCTAGTGTATGAACACTAAAACCAATGCAGTATAACAAACAACTTAGTAAATAATATTGTCTTTGCATACACTAAAATCTATGCAATATAATGAAATCGATTTACTTTGGATTTTAGGAGATTTCCTTAGCCTTGGGTCTTGACTTGATCCACTTTGAATTTGAGTTCAAGTGTCCTTTTGTTTTAGATTTTGTTCTGCGAGCACAACACCCTCCTTAATTTCTTCTTTTACCTTTTCTCTAAGAGAAGAAACCCCCCCCCCCCCNTAAAATTTTCTACTGGAAAGTCTCTCAGTGTCTCTCATGCAAATGGCAAAGACCAAGTCTCTCTTCTCACTCTCCATACTTTACAATTTCAATGATTTTAAAGAAGACTTTGGTCCATTGATATGTTGTATACTGGCGAGCTTCCTCTTTCCTTCAACGTTACACTATGTATCAACAAGCATCCTCTTTCCCTTGCCAATACAGGTTGTATCGATGAACGTCATTCTTCCTCCACCGATACGGCCCATATTGATGACTTCGGTTTTTCTTCACCAATATAATTTCTCTAACTTTCACTTAAGGTTTTCCTAAGTCTCAACTCATTGATTCTAGATATATCGACGAGTTAACATATTCCTTGTCGATATAGCCAGTATCAACGAGTTAGTGATTTCTTCACCGACATGATGGTGACCATCCTCTCTCAGCCATCGATACACAGGAAGGGGCAACACTTAGACATTTTATTTTGCCACTTTCTAGTGTATTGACATCAATCATTTTATGGGAACCAATACACCAGCACCCATTAGTCCTTGAACGTCGATACACCAATGCTTCATCCTCGTCATACCACCGATATACATCAGTGTATATCCCCCCATATTCGCCAATACATCACGTATTGGAGATTTCCTTTCTTTCTCTTTGATACACAGTGTATCGACGAGGTTCATCTCTATCTCTCTCTCTCCCATGCACTACTTGTCGACAATTTTCCATTTTCTTTCGTTGGTATGCTAGAATAAATATGTCAACCCCTCATTGACACTGAGCGTATCGACAATTATCTTCTTTTTTCTCATGGACATAAACCGTTTCAACAAGATGCTTTCATCTCGAAGCCTTTCCCAAGTTCCTCCAACTCATATCATTCTCGCTACACATATTAATCATATTCCTATAGTTTCAAGTGATTAATCCCTCCATGCCTGACAAGATCACCAATGACCTAATTCCTACCTTGACTAATCTACATCATGTTGTTATATTTATTGAGTTTGTGTGTGTCACCGAGAGATTTCATTAGACATAACATGCCAACTCATATGTTTTGCGCCTTCTTGATTTTATGACTAACCTTGATCATGAAAGTGTTTTTATTGTTAGGTGGGTTAATTGAAAAATCTATACGACACATGTTCACTCTGAATTGCATCTTAGAGAAGAATCATTACTCTTGTCATACTTAGTGACAAGTGATCCAAATGTTAGTTGGTTATTTCTGTGAGATAATATTTCTCAGCCACTGATATATGACTCTAGTTATAATGGATGGATTAAGAGCCTATATAACATAGATGTTGTAAGAATTGATGAAATTGAATTTGGGAAAATAAGTGCCAAGAATAGGGTACAATCTTTCATTTAAAAACATATTTTTTCACAATTTTGGGTATTGGTCAAAGTGGAGTTTTCACTCTTGGAATAGGCTAAATGTATGTTTTACGGGATTAAAATTGAAACTCCAATGACGAAATAAAAATACAAGGTCCATAAGTACCAGAACGATCACCAAGGTTTTCTCATCAAGCAAGCCTCATTAACCATGACCTTCATTAAAAATGATTCTACTCAAATGATTGAATGAAGTTGTAAGGTCTCTCACTAGAAGCCCCTCCTTGTGCTCTCCACATTGCAAACAATGGTGGCTCCATCAAACATCGTATGAGAAAGTTGTGGACTTGTGAACTCAATCTCTTGTTGTTTCTTGCCGATAAAAAGGACACTTAAATTTTTTCAATTTGTCTTCCTATGTAGATGAGTTTGTGATTTTATTTCTGACACATGAGTTCATGATTTTCTTATCGAGACATAGGAGAGTTCATTCTCATATTTTTGATACATAGGAGCGTTCATGCTCCTCTTTACGATACATGAGTTCGTGCTCATCTTATTGATACATAGGAGAGTTCGTGCTCCTCTTTCCAATACATGAGTTCATGCTCATCTTCCCGATACATAGGATATTTCATGCTCATATTACTTACACATAGGGGAGTTTACACTTTTCTGGTTGATACACAAGTTCATGCTTTTCTTTCCAACACATGAGTTCGTGATTTTATTTCCAACACATAGGATAGTTTGTGCTCATCTTGTCGATACATAGGAGAGTTCATGCTCATCTTGCCAACACATAGGGGATTTCATGATTTTCTTGCTGACACATGAATTAATGCTTTTCTTTCCAACACATAGGAGAGTTCATTCTCATCTTTCTGATGCATATGAAAGTTCATGCTCATCTTGTCGGCACATAAGGGAGTTCATGATTTTCTTGTTGACACATAAGTTTGTTATTTTCTTACCAACACATGAGTTAGTTATTTTCTTGTCGACACATAGGAGAGTTCTTGCTCATATTTTTGACACATAGGGGAGTTCATGATTTTCTTTCTGACACATGAGTTCTTTCTTTTCGTGCCAACACATGAGTAGGACCCTGCAAAACTAACTTTTTTATTTTGGTTGTAAATTTTGACTTTGATGTCGATTTTGTGTGTTTATATTGTTGGAAAGGTATTTGCAAGATCTACAACTTCCTAGTTATATGATTTAAGACATTCCTCACCAATTGTTCACATTTTTTAGGATTAATATATAACATATTGACAAAATCCCTAGAGAACACAATACTTGAACCAAGAGCAACCAAGAGAAAAGGAACCAAGATCTAAACTCAGAGAAGCATATATGAAATCTCACTTAGCTAATGTTTCAATTCTATAGGTTTGAATATGTGGTTTTGAAAGTTTATTTGAATATTATTTATGGTCACTTTCATGTGGAATGGTTCCAAGTACCAATGCTAAAGGAAGATCATACTCAACAATCCAGATAGGAACCATTTGAGGTGAGAAAACCATGAAGGAACAACGACTACACATAAAAGAAATCCACTAGTATGCAATAGTACCCTCGCAAATATGATATACCAATGAAGATAATGGACCAACAACAACAACAACATTTGTTGCAATAATAGAGGAGCAACAAAAGAGAATCACTCAAATAGAAAAAGAAGAATTCTGAACCCCATGATGGTTGAATATCAAACTTAGAGGGAAAATATTTTTCTGATGTCTAGACCAGTCATCATGGTGGATGAGGTGCACTATATCCAAAATCTATGATGGCCCACCAACAGTAAAAGAAAATTTTGAAATGTAACTACATATAATACATTAGATTATAAACATTTCTACTGTCTTTGTTCTCTCATCATTGCAAAGAGGATAAGGAAAAAAAATTGTAAATGAAAGGTCATTGGGGGAAGGAGGAAGGTCAAGAGTCAAGTTGAATATCAATAAATACAGGGATTGTATCTGAGAAAGGGGATTTTGGTTCTTGGAGCTTTCATATATTGTTACTGAAACTTTTAATGAAGAGAAGCTTGTTTGGCCAAGTGATTTTATGGAGAACCATGATTCTTGTGTTCGATGTATTGTGGACTATTCTTTTGTGTTTTTATCATAATTAGGGTTCTGTAAGAACGTACTGCATATTGTAGATTATTCTCATATATGTTTGCTACATTCTTATTTCGATTCTTCAGGGAATATTTTTCTAAACTTGTAGGCATAGGACTATAAATGATTCTTTATATGCTAGATTATTGTGTTTGTAGTTGCTTATTTTGTATTCTTGTTTTTGTTTTGTGTGAACTATTTCCTAGGCCATTGACAAGAGCACATCTATTTATATGTTTTCTTTCTAGTTACATTATTTTTTTGTAGGCACATGCATATTAGATTAGTTTCATTTCATTCTTTAGATTAAAAACCTTCATTGGTGGACCGAGCCGCAAGTGATAAACCCCAAACTAGAAATGGTTGTCAGACCAGAATCCGGATGGGTTCCCTATTACAAATGGTGAGATGTATAATTGGGACTTCTTATCGGGGGTAATCCATTCTATTTATAAAGTGAATTTTCCCACATCAACATAATTGGCGCTAGAAGGAAGGAAAATGACAAGCCTGCCCATGTGAAGTCATTTCATTAAAAAATTTTAACCAAACCATGTCTCCTCTCCATATTTTTGTATGGGATAACCCTTTCAGTCACTGAGACCCATCGTGGGAATCTCATAAGACAATTAATATCTTGTCAAACTCAAAATTAGATGGTGAAGGGCATGTCTCTATATTCATACATCTCAATCAGTTTAACATCATACGACAAAATCTTAAGATTGTTCGAGACAATGAATTTTGACAATTATTTATCCTCGCATTTGAAGGACGAATTTAAAGCCTAGTTTAGGACGTTACCATTGAAATCTATATATAGATGGAAACAATTTATGAAAGTATTTATCGCTGCTCATGTAGATTATGTTTATGATGAATTCTTTAATGAACATGAAGAAATATGTAGGCTTAGAAATGAATCTATGAATTATTTTTTCAAAGAATCATGAAGATTTATTGTAGATTTACTGAAAGTGAAAAACTCTCAGACCAAAAAATACTTCATTGGTTTTCATATGTTGTCTATATTTCTGAAGGGTACAATCTGAATAATCAAGTTATCTCTCATTCACAAGATTCAGATCTGCACAATGAAAATTCATTCACCTCTTATTCCAATGGGATATTTTCAAACCAACAGACCATTCAACCCTATCCTCATACATATGATAGTATGCAAGCGGATTTCGAAGAACAATCTGAGGAAACTATTTCAATAGACGGTGTCAAATACATATTGAATGAAGAATTAATTCACCAAGCTACTACATATTTGAATGATAATTTAGGATTGGGAAAAGTAATGACTTTACCCTTCATGAAAAATCATGATCCGAGGATGAAATATGGGGAGTACATGATCTCTAATCAACACTCTATCATAGCTATGGGGGGATATTCACTAGAAATCTTAAACCCCTTAGACCCATAGTGTGAACTATATAGTGTCTCCCCTTAAGAGAATCATGAATATACTTTAATCTATAACAAATTTCTCATCGAGGATATCCTGTCATTTTCAGAATTTGAAGATATTCATTATCTTTCTACAAAGAGTTTTTTATGATAATCACCCACATAAGAACCCACCTATTTATCATGTTGCGCATTTTTTACATTACTCTTTCAATGATAATATATTGAATGATAAACAACATAGACAATATTTCCAAGCTTTGATTGATCAAAGACTCATTGTTAATGACAGTCCATATGGGATGCACAACGTTGGAATTCCTTCACAATTCAAATTTCTAGAATATGTTGAGTCCCAATTTTATCACAATAACCCTATTTTCGATGACTATTTTTCTGTTCTGGAATTGAATGTGAAAACTAATATATCATTCATTGATTTTGTGTAGTCTGTAATTTCTAATCTCAATGCACAAATGTTAATCATAGAAGATATAAGGCATGAAAAACAGAAGGAGTTTTTAGATCTTCACGAATACATTTTATCAAATATGCATCCCATCACCAAGCAAGACATAGGAAACATTAAGTTGATCCAGAAAACACCTCCACCTAAATATGCTCCACAATCACATGCCAATCTTCAGAGGAAAATGCATCACTCGTCCTTGGATTCTATATCAATACTCCAACATTCTTCACATGATTTTTTTTATGTTATAGGAGAATTCTTGGAGTCATATTTTACTCAACGTTTCCCTTAGAATGGTAGATATCATTTCCCCTCTCAACATGTGGGTTATGTAAAATGTGGTCTCGAGGAGACTTTCTTAGATAACGAGACACTTTTGTTTCGACCAATGGTTATGATAGGTTATCATTATCTTACTTTTACCTCTAGAATATATGATAACACCCATAATGAGACTCTCCCACAAGGTACATGGCATACAAATTTCATTTATGGGTATCATCAGGTACGTCACTCATTTTTTGTTTTCTTGAAAAAATCTTATGGTGGTCCTTGTAAATTTTATGATGGAATTGAAGCTTGGTTGGAGGAATAATATGTGTCTACATTTCCCATGAGTATTAATGCCATAAAATTTCTCATGTTGTGTAGAGATTTGGCAGATTGAATTCTTCCTCTTTGTGATCTCTCACTACTCCAATTTCTAGTATTAACTTTTTTTGAACATGTGGTTACAGGTTTGGAGTTAATTTATTAGCTGCATTGGCACTATGCTTTCACTTAGCACTTTTTCATCAAGTGTAGGATAGAGTAGGAATAAGAGTAGCATAGTTCTTTTATTTCCATTTTCTCTTGGGTAGCATATGTTTTGGATTTATCTTTTCTTCTTGAATAAAATCCACCAACTATCTTTAGTTTAGTTTGCAGCTCAAAATGGATTGCTTTAGTCTTAGTTTATTTTTTCATGAAATATTTCTTCTTTTCACTTGATTCCTTTCATTTGTTGTTTAATTGAGATTGTCTTAACTTTGGTTTTCATTCATCTTCATGATGAAACAATGTGAAAAATCCTTTGAGAAAGTTCAATTGAAAGATTTATCTACTCTAATAGAATTCACTCTAACATTGACAGTTGGAAAAATTACGATATTGAACTACTGAAAAAAAAAATTGTTGTAGAATACTTTGCAGTTTGGGAAAGGTGGAAATCTGGTTGGAGGAATCATATTGTATGTTCATGGCCTTACTGTTCATAATCCAAAATGGTTTTTCAATCCCTACTAATCAATATTTCGATGGATATGTTTCTTGCAAAATCTTATGGACCAACAGATCAATGTGATGGTATCTTCCTCCATTATATTGGTTCTTGAAACAAAGACTAGTGAGATAAAATTTAGTTACAAACCTTCTCAGCAAGTATGAGTTTCTATAGGATTAAACCCTTAATGATGGAACTAATTTCAATAATATAAAAGGTAGATCATCGATTTTTTTCAGAAGAAATTCAAAATATTATAGCATATTACAATCACAATACCTTAATTGTTTCATAATGGTATCTATTGAGTAGAATCATCGAAGTGATTACTACTCTATGAAGAGGATGTTCCTAAGACCTTCGGTACAATTATTGCTTACTCGATCATAAAATTTGTTTTCATTATGGGGAAAGGGAATAGTGTATTTCATCTCTAGCATGTGCCTCTAGTAATAGAATGTCAAGTGTTTCTCTCCCTTTCACTAGTTTAAGTATGTTGTTTGTAATTCCAATGTTTCGATTGGACACTCCACCCATCATCAGGGACTGTTGAAGAAATAAGTGTGAAAATAGTGTTGGGGTAGAGGGTTATATAAAGGTGAAGATAATATGATCATCCTTCCTCAACCATTTAAATAGAATTTCCCCCCATATCCAATTCACTATGGAAATGGAGAAGGAAAACTCCCTCCCCTTTCTCGATGTTCTCATCTCTCACCTCCCTAACAGTTCCATTACCCACCAAGTTTATTGCAAAAAAAATCATACTGAATGATACCTTCATGCCCAATCCCATCACCATCATGCTCAAAATTTTGTTGTCCTCAAAACTCTTGTCACTCGATCCATTCGAATCTCTGAGCCCCAGTTTCTTGATAAAGAAAAACCCCACATAACCAAGGCATTTTTGTCCAATGGCTACACCTCCTCTCAAATTAACAAATATTTTCTCTCAGTTTGCAACCTTAAGTCGAAATTTTCTTCCTCATGTCCCCCCAAGTCTCCTTTATCTCCCCTACATCCAAGGCACTACTAATCACATATCCAAAATTCTTGCCAAAAAGAATATCAAAACCATATTCAATTCTTTCAAAACTCTCAAAAAATCATTTAGATCTACCAAGGATAAATATGACCCAATGCTTGGACCAAGAGTTTACCAAATTCCTTGCTCCTGTGGAATTTGGTAAATTGGGAGATCCTTGGCCCAAACATGACCCAATACCTTGGCCAAACTGGGAGATAGCTGACACAACCCACAATCACATCTCTAAATCCATTATTGTTGAACTCTCTTTCAATTATAAACATCTAATTTGTTTTGACAAAACCAGAATCACAGCCTTAGCACACCATTACTCTTCTCATGTCATGCGTGAAGTTCTCAAAATTGAAAAACATCCTAACAATTTTAACAATGAAGATGGGTATAACCTTAGCCAATCCTGGAAACCTGTCATTCACCGCATCAGAAAATCAAACTAAAATTTATTATGGCTTTCCTATGTCACCCTTTCCTCGTTCATTCCCACGCAAACCCCCCGCACCTGCCTTTGTCAGAAATTATCGACATTCTAATCTCTAATCAATAATATTTTATCATCCTAAATCCATTTTTCAATTATTCTTATTCCTAACATCTAATTAATTCTAATTATTATGTTATTAGTATTAATTATATAATTATTATTTAACAATTG
>JASDQU010196043.1:9708-22349 GCA_032191745.1 Picea mariana | reverse complement strand
GGGACATGATTACATCAAGAGGAAAGGTGAAAATTGATTCAACTAATCTTGTATGGCATATAGTTACATTGAGTAATATGGGAGAATTGTCCTCATAGATTAAGCCCATCCAAAGGTTACCTGATCCCTTCTAAGCATGAGCACAAACAAGTTAAGGGGGGAAACTCAAAATCCTCCAAGAAGAAGAAAACTCTTATGCAATTATTGTCATAAGGAGGGACATGCCTTTAAATCTTGCATCATTTTGTCTTCAAAAGATTGAAGAACATGCAAGAACTATAGTGTTCAATAGTGAGGATCTTTTTGAAAAAAATGTTGGATCTTCTGACAATGCATGTTTGGTTGGGCATTTTGCATATTTATTCTTCACTTCTTTGCAGGAATGGATTGCTGATTCTAGAGCTACCATGCATATGACCAAACACCAACATCTTCTCTCCAATTATCAACTGCAACGCATTGGAGTGAGTAGTTATTGGTGATAATTCAACATTGTTAGTTTTAGGTTGTGCTGATGTCATTATCTATACAGGGAAATTTGGAGATGCTCTCCATGTTTTGAGAGTTGGATTGAATCTTCTTTCTATTTACCACATCACACACCGATAAAAAGATGGAAATTTGGTTGGATTGGTGGGTTGTAAAGGACATGATTGATGGTTTTAAAGTGGTCGTTGGAGGATATTGTGATGAATTTGATCATATGTATAAAATGGGGAAGACTCCTTCCCCAAAATAAGAAGGGTTTACTGCTATGGTGGCCAATGCCAATAATACTAGCTTGCTATGGCATCAACTTCTGGGTCATACTAATTTTGGATCTTTGCGACATATGAGCCCTCTGTATATAGCTCATGACCTTCCACAGATTGAACCGCCTATTGGTATTCGTGAAGGGTGTTTGTTGGGGAAATATCATCGAGTGTCCTCTCCCAAGGACAAAGTGGGGCAAGCTTCTTAGCCGCTTGAGTTGATTCATAGCGATATTTGTGGGCCTATGACCACCCATTCTCACGTGGGAGTTAAGACTTCCTCACTTTTAGTGATGGATTTTCCCACTTCATTCTGATATATATTGTTCAATCCAAGGATGAAGCATTCGAGGAATTTAGTGAATTTAATCTTTAGTAGAAAATCAAAGCAAAAGAAACATTAAGTGTATTGGGATTGATGGTGGAGGTGAGTATACTAGCAAAGCTTCTGAATTATTTCTCATTTCTCATGGTATTTTTTAGCAACAGATTTTGTTTCCTACACTCTGTTGACCACCTATTTCGACTAAGGGTCAATGTCATGTACCATGAAGCTATGTACCTTGTGGTACAACATATTTGAAGACTTATGGCTCAGCAGGGCAATTTTGCCCCCAACACTTTTTTCTATGTACTTGGAATGTCCGCTCCCCTGCGTGGGATAATAATGTAATATGTTATCATGGGTCAATTTTTAGTTAGTAACTTAGTTGCCTAGGACTTTATCATTAGGGAAGTCCTTGAATCAAATGTTTTTTTTCCTCAGGTAATTAATCTTGCTTACCGACAATTTTAATTATCCTCGAGTTTTTCACTCAAATTATCCTCCAAAGTGGTGAAAGGCGTTCTAATGATCGAGCTTGATGGATGGCTCTGGTTTAGAAGTGTTGTAAATGACCATTCTAGACATCTCCTAGAATCTTGCGGAATTCTGTTAAATTTTGATAAGATTTTTTAAATTGTTAAAATTTTCTGTAAATTGGAAATTTTAATTATTTTTGATGTAAAATGTAAAAATTTGGTCCTTGTGGATTTTGTATAGGGGTGTGAGTACTAAAAAAAAATGGCTTATGACCCTCTACATGTTGATGATTACAACTTTGTGAGACATCCTCCAGGACACAAACTGAGTGAGTCTACCTGTGAGAGAACCCATGTGTTGGGTGTGTCGTTCCTCTCTAGACTGAGATGAGACGATGTGTGCCCCTGTGTGGGATGAGGATGCCCATGAGTTGGGTGTGTCGTTCCTCTCTGGATTGAGATGAAACGATGTGTACCCCTGTGTGGGGTGAAGGTGCCCATGTGATGGGTGTGCGTCAGACTCTAGACTGAGTTGTTATGACGTGTGGTCTCCTGCCTTGTGGACTCAGTTGAGTCAGGCTTGAGATGGTATTCCAGATGATTCTCATGTGGACTCAGTGAGATAGAGGTCTGTTGAGTAGGACGTCCCTATGGCTGAGCACAAGTGGACATGCCCCTAGTGGCTGAGCACTAATGGATGTGTGAGATCCCTTGTTATATTGTCTGAGAGTAAGATTTACCTGTAACCCTAATTGTGATGTAAAGGGTACAGGTTGGCTCCACCATGTGTGAAAGATAATTAATGTTTATTGTAATAATTAATTATTTTCCGAGTTATTGAGGTCGGCCCTGTTGTGCCAATAAACACCACTTTTGGTCTATCCAGTCTAGTATAAATAAAGGTGATTTCCCCATTGAGGAAACACACAAGTCACTTGTCATTTGGAAATTTTAGCAAGTACATCTTCTAGGGCTGAAGTGCACACCTCTCTTGGGCGCAAGTTTCAAGGTTGTAGAGCACCCTCTTGTGTGCATTAGGGTTTCATGGTTGGAGGATCTTCTCTTGAGAATATAGCAAAGGATTGCTGGGTTTTTCTCCCTTGTTGAGAAGGGTTTTCCCAGGATATTTCTTGTGTTCTTGTGCATGGTATTTCTTCTTGTGATCTTGGTTATTGCAGCAATTGTGAATGGTGTAGCTGCATTTGTTTATGGTTCAAGTACATGACTAAAATGAAATAAACCTCATGCTTAAGCCTAGCATAGAGAAAATTCAACATGGAATCAGAGCATAGGTCTTGAAGAAGCCATTGCACAAGCTTCTAGCAAACCGTCCTCTCTCTTCTGTAGAACCGTACGACCCTCCTAGGGTTTCYAGAAATCCGTATGACCCTCTCTTGTTTGGCTATTTCAACACTTTATACTTGAGCGTTGGGGCTAAAATTGGCATAGGAGAATACGGCCTCGTTCAGTGCACCTCCAGAAACTCTTAGAGTGAAATTTCGAGAACTTTGGATTTTTGGCYGTAGGGTTTCTAGGGTTTCGCAATTTTCTGCAGAAAATTCGGATTTAGGGTTTCTGCAGCTCATTGAAGGAGCCTTTCAGCTCACCAGTGTTCTAGGTACCAAACTGAATAGTTTTGATAGGTTATGTCTTGAACCAAACTATTTTGACTAGTTTATCTCAAAATCGGTCAATTCGGATTTGGGATGTTGGTTTTGGTTGAAAAATTCCCAAAACTAATTCAATTGGCCAATTTTACTTGTTGCCGTCTAATTTTGATAACGTTGGTTTGTGTGCTAGGAGGAGGTTGTGTGCTTGGAAGACATGCCATTACCTATCCAATGGTGCAAAAGGATGACATACCAAATCAATATATGTTGCAGGAGCTAGAAATTTATTGGAACACTTTGGTATCTTTTCTGTTTGATTGCCTAGAAGATTAGGGTTGTTAAAAATTGAAATATTGTCCGCTATAGCTGCTGTATTGTTTGTATTTAATAACAACCCTAAGGGTGAAAATTCACAGTGTTAAGATCCGGGAAACCTCCACAATAGAGGTGAAATTTCTGAATTGCATAACAAATCTCATTTCATGAAATTTCCATAGGTACCAAATCGACTAGTTTTGATAGGTTATGTCTTGAACCAAACTATTGTGACTAGTTTATCTCAAAATCGGTCAATTCGGATTTGGGATGTTGGTTTTGGTTGAAAACTTCCCAAAACTAATTCAATTGGCCAATTTTACTCGTTGCAGTCTAGTTTTGATAATGTTGGTTTGTGTGCTAGGAGGAGGTTGTGTGCTTGAAAGACATGCCATTACCTATCCAATGGTGCAAAAGAGATGACAGACTAGATCAATATACGTTGCAGGAGCTAGAGTATGGGTAGGGTAGGGTTCGTCAAAGGAGCTTCCATCACTTGATGGTTGTAGTAGATCTACAGATCTTGTGGAAATCTAAAGCAAACTGAGGGTAACTCGATTAGAGACTTGTTGTGTGGGGATGGTGTTACAAATGGTGTCCTAATTGGTTCACATTCAATGTGTGTTGTCTGCGATTGCAACAACAATGTTGTCGAGGGACCATCAAAGATCTGTAGAAAACCCTAAAACATTATTGATCTGCTTTGTATAAGTCACACATGGAATGACTGCAATTTGGTGTGATGGGTGGAGTAGTCTTTGTGTTGGATTTTCAGTACATGGTAAATAGACCTTGAAATTGTTAACCCTATAAAGTTGAAAAAAATGAAAGAACCCACAAAACTACTTTTGTATGCTAGATCTGAAAACACATAAGCTAATTGAGAAGTACTAACAACAACTAATAAGAAATTGCAACGCTTAGAAAATTATTTGTGTTTTTCTTTGTCAATTTGGGAAAAATAAAACAATGCACACACTCACTAGTAAACTAAAAATTAACGAAGGGAACCCTTCCTTCCTCTATAGGGTTTACATGCAACTCAACTTATCTTAGGCACCTACGTAGGAGAGCCTAACCTGCGTGTAATGCATGTTCTGGGGCACCTAGATAATTGTTCCAAAACTAGAATAGGTAACCTCATGCAACGTGCCTTCAACCTTGCTCTTGTGTTTGACGCCTCCCCAATCTAATTTTGACAAAGTCAAACTGAATTTAGAAAAGCAAAAAGTTCCTAATCTGGATTCTAATTTTATACTAGAAGACATTTTAACACCCTCACTCTGTCTCTGTCTCTCTCTCTCTCTTGTTTAACACAACACTCACCTCCCATAGAAAACTAGTGTTGTGCCATTAATCTTCTTTGCCTTTGCTATGCACAAAAATCAAGGAGGGTGGATAGCTGGAGCTATTGTATAGATTAATAATCAGTGCACCCTCATTGCTAGTGGAAGAATAGTGAATGAGCAACAAGGTGAAAATCGAACACTCCCTCTTTGTGAGGAAAGGATTCTTAAAGAGCTTGATGCAACTTTGATTATCATAGTAAACCATCGTGGGATCCAACATTTGATTGGTCAACTCTATTGATGGTTTGCAAAGCCATATAGCCCCACAACTAGCAAAGCACTAGTTGTCATGTACTTTGCTTCTATTGAATTGAGTGCCATTGCTGTGTGCTTCTTGTTGAACCAAGATATCATACCTGAACCCAAACTGAAGTAGAACCCTTAAGTACTCTTCTTGCCCTCTGTATCTCCCTCCTAGGCATAATTAACAAAACTATACAACATCAACTCATCACCTCCTACATACCCTATACCACGTTGCACTGTGCCCTTCAAGTAATGTAGCACATGCATTGTAGTGACAATGAATCTGCCTTGGTTCAACCATACATTGACTCAATGTGTTCACTGTAAAACAAATATCAGGGCTTGTATTTACTAGATACTTTGAGGGAACTTATTCACTCTCTATACATTGATGAATCAACAAAATCCAAAAATGATTTTGCTGATAACTTTAGATTAGGTGTCATAGGTGTAGCCAAGGTTTTACAGTCCATCTTCTGAAACCTCTTTAGAATCTCAATTGCATACTTACCCTATCTTAGGAAGATCTCTCCTAGACTCTACCAAACCTCCAAACCCAAGAATTAATACAGAAGGTTGATATGCTTCATGTCAAATTCGCTTCCTAGTTTCTTCTTGCACCATGGAATGAGCTTTCTTGAACTACCTGTTAGGACTAGGTCATCTACATACAAGACTAAGTTAAGTAGATCGGATTTATCAAACATATAATACAAGTTAGGATTTGCAATAGTCATAGTGAAGCCCAAACTTTGTAGGTACTTATCTATCCGTGAGTATCAATCATGTTGTCCCTACTTCAACCCATAAAGGACCTTCTTCAACTTGCACACATGGGTATTTTGCTCATGCACCTTAAAACCTCTTCGTTGATTAATGTGTACTTCTTCCTCAATCAAACCACTAAGAAACAATGTCTTAACATCCATTTGATATAAAGGCCAACCAAACACTGATGCTAAAGACGATGGAAGTATATTGACAATCGGAGAAAAGGTGTCGTCATAGTCTTTTCCCTCTTTTTTGGAGAATTTTCTCGCTACGATCCTTGCTTTATACTTCTCAATATTGCCATCAATTGCATGCTCTACCTTGTACAACCACTTGGAATCAATCATTGACTTCCCTGATGTTTTGGGGACTATCTCCCAAACATCATCCTTCAAGATGGAGTTGTACTCCACTACTGTGGCATTTTGCCATTCCTTATCACTTGTTGCCCTCTCATCATTGGAAGGCTTTGCATTGATAATGGAAGGCATCAATGCAACATAATTAGGAAACTTCTTTGGAGGATGATTCACTCAGAAAGATGTGTTAGGCTCTCCTACTTGTTCTTGTGCCTCTTTTACCTTCTGCTTAAACCATTTGGGCCTCTTGACTGAACTGGAAGGCAAGGTGTTTTTTGTATCGAAATTGGCAACTAACAAATTTGAATCTCATTTATTTGGAACCCATGGATTAGTCTTTGTGGCAGTAAGCTGCTCTACCTTCTCAATCTCTGTTGGAGGCTCTTGAAGCTTAGAAGACCCTACATCATTGTCAAACTTGACATTTCGACTTACAACTGTCTATTGTTTGCACAAAATGTAGATTTTTCAAGCCTTAGAAGTCTTGTTTTATCCCATAAAAATAACTTTCAAACTAGAGGCTTCCAACTTGGTTCTTTCCTCCTTAGGAATATGAAAATATACATTACAAACAAAAACATGGAAATGTGATAGCCGTGGTTTCACATCGGTAAAAGCTTCTTTTGGTGTCATGTCCTTAAATATGTTGTGAGGACCCCTGTTTAGATTGTACATTGTGGTGCAACATGCTTTCGCTGAAAGACACCTGGGTAGATCTAGGTCATGGATCATTGCCTTGGCACTTTCTAGATCTAGGCCATGGATCATTGCCTTGGCACTTTCTATGATGGACATGTTCTTCCTTCCCTACAACCCCATTTTGCTGTGGGTTGTAAGGTACCACCATTTCCCTTGTGATTTGCTTCCCTGCAAAAAGTGTTAAACTCCTTGGAGATATACTCTCCTCGATTATTTGATCTCAACACTTTAATCATCTTACCTGTCTAAATTTCTACAAGAGCTTTAAACTCCTAGAATTTATCAAAGACCTTATCCTTGGTCTCTATGAAGTAGATCAAGGTCTTCTGAGAGGGATCATCAATAAATGAAAGATAATAAACATTACCGGATAGTGAAGTTGAAGCCATGGATCCAGCCTTAGATTTGAATGTGTTAGGTCAAGATTCTCTCTTGACTTATTCTTGTTGCTTGGGAAAGTAGTCTTGGCATGCTTTCCAAGTGCACAACCCTTCGACACTCTCATCTTCTCCATCTTGAAGTTTGATAATCCCTACACCATGTCCTTCTTGATATGCAACACTTTGTAGTGCAAGTGACCTAGCGTCTTGTGCCAAATCCCACACAGGTTGTCACTATCATGCATTATGGATCTCATTAGATACGTTGACGACCTACAAAGATCACCCTTCAGAGCACCTCTGGCCAAAACTCGACAAAAATCTGGGCATCTCCTTCGGATGATGACTTGCTAATCATCAAGCACAACGACACATCCCAGGTCTATGATACTCGAAACTAGAAATATATCCTTAGTCAAACCAAGAACATATAAAACACCACTAAGCTCAAAAACATCACCCGAGGGCGTCTAGAATGAGATGGATCCCACTCCTGCTATTGGATACCTGTCATCATCACCAAGCTCCACCTGTATGCTTTCCCTCTGCTTATAAAGTCTATTGAAAACATTCTTATTGAAGGTCAAATGTTTGAATGCTCCATTGTTCACACACCATTCGACAATGGACATGGTGCTAGATGAAAGACATGAGACCATGGAGAAGGCTATCTCAAACTTGGATGCAAGCTCATCTGCTTCGATAGAGGCTTATGCACTCCCTGCATATTGCTTTTGTTGATGTTTTGCCCTTCCCCTTCTCAAGACATTGAGAAGCACGACAACCAAACTTCTGACACTTGAAACACTTGACATGGCTTAATGTAGCAAACATATTTAAAACACAATAAAAATAAAAATAATAATAATAGTGAAACACCAAGGGTTAGACACCTTCGCCTCATGACCATTCGATGTATTTTTGTACACTATCACAAGGCTCATTGTAAACCATTCATTTGTATTATTCAATCTTTATTATATATTTGCAAATATAGCTATATCAATTTCATAATAAACGAGATTGTTTATTTCATTTGGTAACAAAACCTACTTCTGGGTAGAGAACCATACACAAAAGTTGCCAAACCTATTGTACACTTCCTTCGTACATTTGATAACCACCACTCTTTGGCCGCCAATTTGCACACTAGTATGACAACAGTACATCCCACCCATACAATCGCTAATTCACATACTGTACATCTACCATTAAGCTCGTTTGTGGATATATTTGCTAGGAGATTTGGCAAGGTTCTTATCCTTGATAACTAACTTAACTCATTCTTGGCTAATCCATAGGTTTTTGTAGAGGTAGATTTAAAAAAAAGGCTTCCCTTGTTCATTTCCATGTGCACTTTGGATGGAGTCCATAAGAAAAAAGTTTGATATTTTAATTTTCCTAATATATGCTTTACATGTGAGGTACATGTCCACCTCATCCGCGATTGTACACAATGTAAGCCTAAACTGGGGGCTTTAGCTTATGAACATGTTGCAACTTAGGCTATCCTTGTAGCTAAGGAGGTTGGGGTTGGTGGTACTTTGGTGGCCTTGGGCCAGTGTTCAAGGTTGGTGATCCTTYGACGATTTCTTGTCAGGGTATGGTTGGTGGACCTTCAGGGGTCTCGGGGTTAAGGCTCTTCCCTGAACTTTGGGGCCATTGGTGTAGCTAGTCTCTTGGGATCTCAATTCCTCTATGGATGGGATTCCTAGCTAAGTTCAAAGGACCAACCCATCGACACAAGGGGCCCTGCTTCTGCAAGAGATGCACAATATGGATGTTGATCTATGTTGTAAGAATTTTTGGAACACTGGTATGAGTATCTGATATGGCTAAAAGCTTCGCCTAAATTTGGAAGGAACGACAAGATAGCTGGCAACGAAAATAATATATTTAAAAAAACATAAAAAAATATAAAAATTAGAAAAAGAGAGGTATCTATAAAAAAATGAAATAGAACATAATTGATTGATTTCATAACTTGAATTATTTTAGCCTTTTAAGCCTCTAGTAGTGGTCATGTGTTCAATCCTTGTAAATTTGCTCACACCCCTATGTCCATGTTCAAATATACATATATTGGGTTTGTGTGACATTAAATCAACCCTTTTATATATATAATAATAATATATATTTAGTGCCATGGTATGTTTTGTACATTTGACCTACAACTTCATCCCATTATACGAGTTTGTTAAAACAATTATTGCTAATAGTGCCAACGTCTATTAACACTCCCAAGAGTGGTTAGTATTGAGGTGCCTCTACATTGTTTTAGATGGTAACCACTACTTATTTCTCATGTGAATGAATTGGGTTGTTTTCAACTAACATCAAACTTTCAAGTCTTTGATATGTTGAGTTTGATGTTGTTTATTATGCTAAATTGTTATAGCAATCAATGGAAATGATGTTAGCTATCTATAAACACCTAAGACATGAATTTAAGTTGTTCAATATTATAGTACTAGTGTCGAAAGATCCATGTTTATTCACATAAACACATTGACAACTTATATTTGAGCGTGAACAAATCTAAATAGCCAAGAGGGGTAAACCCTCTTTAATGTTGAAATAATGTAACTGCAAAGTGTATTCTTATTATTATTTGATATATTATTCATTGGATCAATCCCCATTGTGGATTGATCATGTCGGTTATTATAAAAGGACCAAATCCCCTTTTGCGGATTGGTCATAATGTTATTGTAATAGGCAAAAGAAGAAGTCGGCCCCAGAATATATTTAAGAGGCCCTAGAATATAATAAAGGTGGTTATAACCACCCAGTTTGAGAAGTCGGCCCTGCCAGTAAAGAGACACTTCACACATGCCAGATTTGTATAAATAAGGAGGCTAGCGCCTCACTTAGACACACACCTAACTTGCTTATTGAGAGACAAGTTTCGGAATTGCAGTTGGAGAAGAGAGAGAGAGAGTGGCGCATCTTTGGGAGAGGATCTTCTGTATTAGCTTGAGTTATCTCTTGGCATTGTATTGGCTATCTATAATAAGGAAGTTTTGCTGGGTTTTCTTCCCCTAGAGGGTTTCCCAGGATAAACGCTGTGTTTCTTGTGATTGTGTATTTCTCAATGATCTTGTGTTATGCTATTGTTATCTATTGAAATGCAAAGAACTATAATAATGGCTTAAACATTAACATGGTATCAGAGCCGAGTTGAAGGAAGCATCTTTCACAAGAGTGAAAAACGTCACTGTTGCCGTACATGCAAATTAGGGCTTTTTGATGGTGAAGCTTTTCAGCCCTAAAACCATCTAGAAAAGTGCACCCTCCCCCAAGGATTACTTTGGCACTCTCAGCGCACCTTTTCAGTGGCTAGATCTTCCGGAAAGTGAAACCCTAGTTTCACAAAGTACCAAAAGTACCAGAAAACCAGTGTACCAGAGTACCAGAGGTACCGGAAAACCAGAAGCACCAGTCCAAAAATCCGCAGATCAAGTTTGGAGGAGCAAAAGTTGGATTTTCTCAGATCTAAACACACCAGGCTACTCGCCTCAGCCAATCGCACCTCCTGGTAAGTTCAGAATTTGATTTTGAGCATTTTCATTTTTCGGTCATTTTCCTAACACTAAGCTTGTTGACAAGCTGGAAGGTGTGGAAAAATTCCGTGCCTGGAAGTATAGGATTGGACTCGTTCTTGAAGAGAATGACCTAGCAAAATTCGTCAAAGGAGAAATTCCGGAACCCGACGATGCTGTAGAAAAAGCCAAGCATCAAAAGGACACAATTAGGGCCAAAAGAATCATTGCAGATTCAATCAAAGACCACCTGATTCCTTATGTGTCATCTAAGAAGACTCCGAAAGAAATGTTTGATGCCTTGATCAGACTGTATGAAGGAAAGAACATAAACCGAAAGATGAATCTAAGAACTCAATTGAAGAATACAAGGATGCAGAAAGGAGAAACAATTCAGGATATTTCTCCAGAATCTCAGAATTCAAAGAACAGTTAGAAGCGATTGGAGATACCATAGACAAAGACGAACTCATAATGACGGCCGTAAATGGTCTCACAAGACCTTGGGATGCATTCATCCAAACGATATGTGCCAGAATGGAGAAACTGAAGTTTGATAGTCTATGGGAAGAATGCATTCAAGAAGAAACAAGAGTAGCTAACCGTGAAGCGCTACTGGCAAGAGATGATGATCAAGCCCTAGCTACTCACACCAAAAGAGGAAGGAAGAAACCCTACTTCCAAAAGGAGACTCATAAAGAGTCTCAATCCCCAAACAAATTTAATAATAAAGAATCTCATCCAAGGAGATTTCAGAAGAAAGGACAACGAAGGGAAAGAGATTACTCATCTGTACAATGCTATCATTGTGACAAGATGGGACACATTGCGAAATTCTGTCCAGCCAGACGAGAAGAATACAAGAGAAAACATAAGAGGCACCATGCCCATGTAGTCGAAGATGAAGAGCCACCCGCAAAGATAATAAGAGAACAGATCAAAGACCATGTCTTAATATCGGCCCTCTCAAGATCTGTAACACCTGGAGAGGACACTTGGCTCATTGATAGTGGTGCATCCAAGCACATGACGGGACAAAGAGACATTCTCTCTTGTATCTCAGAAAAGAAGTTTTCTCAGAAAGTGACACTTGGAGATGATTACCAATATTCCATCAAGGGAGTGGGAGAATCAAACCACAAACTGAATTCTGGGAATTCACTAAAAATAAAGGACGTACTATATGTACCAGGTTTGACTAAGAACCTGCTCTCCATTTCAGCTTTAGAAAAGAAAGGCTTCAGAGTTGCCTTTATAGATGGAGGAGTTCTTATGTGGGCTAAAGGAGAAACCTTAAATGAAGCAATCATCATTGGAAGTGAAGAAAATGGCTTGTATAAACTAAAGGGTCACTCAGAGGCTTCCATGACCCACGCCATTGAAAACTCATGTGAACTTTGGCATAGAAGATTAGCTCAGATCAACTACAAGGCGCTACCATACATATGCAAAGCGGTCACAGGTTTACCAGAACTCAAGGTTGACCATGAAGGCGTATGCAATGGATGTGCACAAGGGAAGAACATCAAGAACCCTTTTCCGAAGAGAGACAACAAAGCAAAAGGAGTCCTAGAGCTCATTCATTCAGATGTATGTGGCCCAATGCCATCGTCCTCCATTAGTGGGTATGTATATTATGTAACATTTATTGATGATTATTCTCGTAAGACCTGGATATATTTTTTGAAATCTAAAGATGAAGTGTTCAGCAAGTTCAAGGAATTCAAAGCCTTGATAGAGAATCTTTCTGAAAGAAAGATCAAGATACTCAGGTCAGATAATGGAGGAGAATATACCTCAAAAGAGTTTGTGAACTT
>JASDQU010196039.1:6653-19635 GCA_032191745.1 Picea mariana | reverse complement strand
AAGAATATAAATCATGATAAGTTCTTGTCACCTCCAGTCCCAATTCTTCCATGACTATTTTTGGCATAAGGTTATGGGAAGCCCCTGAATCCATGAGGCAGTTATGCAACACTTTATCATGTATGTTCAGGGATGTGTAGAAGGGGGGGGATGAGTCATCTATGTCTTCTACCATAGGGCCTAATATGACGGCTGGCTTCTCATCTTGAAGGTTTACCGCGTCAAAGAGGGGCTGAGGGTACTCAGATTGTAGCATCTTGGAGAGGGATCTTTTAAAATCTTTGTTTTTAACTAGCTCTGAGAGGGGGACGGGGATCCTGATCTTTTGAATTTCATGTTCAAAATTAAAGGATGGAATGGGCTTAGGAGCTTCCCTTACCTCAGTGACGATTTCTTTCACTGCTGGTAGAGCGCTCTGAGCTCTTTTATCTTTAGTAGCGGCTGCTACAGATCTAGTAGGCCTTTCCACTATGAGGGGCTGGTCTGGCCTGTCAAAGTCTCCTTCTCTCCTTCTCGACCTGAGATTATATCTGTTAGAAGTGTGACTGGCCCTTTGTTCTTTCCCCAACTCATGAATTTGAGCACTCATCAGGGACTCTTCATATGCGGACTGCGTCAAATGGGGAAAAGGGGGATTTTCTTCAATACAGTGAATTTCAGGGCCAAACTCATCTATCTCTTTCCTCATGATCAACTAGGTTGTTTTGGAGGGGGGTTTGAACCCTTTGATCATCTCTATCTTTCCCCCTTTGTTCCCTCGTGAAAACCTGAGGCATATTGTTAGCAGGTCATCTGAAACCTCTATTATCAGTGTTCTGTGGATTTCTGTACATGGGCTTCCCCTCTAATTCCCACCTCTCCATCTTGGCAGCAAGCAATTTTATTGCTCTAGCTGTCTCATCTATCTGATGGGGCAGGGGAGAGGAACTAAATGAGGAAGTTTCATGCTTGTTCTTGGGCGTATCTCTATCACCTGCGTTCTTGAGTCAGTTGACAATCAATATGTTAGATTCTACCTCCATGGTCGCATCCTGCATGTGGGCCAGCGTAGCAGCTCGTCTCTCTCTTAGCAGTAGGCATAAATCAAGATCAAAAGCACTGGAGTAAGTGATCTTTGCAGAGGCTTCAGAGTTCTTTATCTAAGTAGGGATTCTGTTGTACATTTTATTAAATCTCTTGGAGAAGTCGGAGACAGACTCTCCTTCCTTTCTCTTCAATGACCCAAACTCTGTCATGTAATACATGAAATCTTTTTTATCTCCCCACTGTCTCAAAAAGGTGAAATCTTTCTTATCTCCCCACTGTCTCAAAAAGGTACTATCTAAATCTTCGATTCCATCAATAGATCCAGGAGGCAGGGCCTTGAACCATTTTCTAGCCTCTCCTTGGAGACTATGGACAAAAATCCTCATCTAGTGGGAGGGCATTAAGAAGCTGTGGTAAGACAAGAGGAGCATACCTAGTGGCTATGATGGCCTCCATTGTAGTCATAGGGGGATTTTCTCCGGCCATATGGATATTATGTAAAGGGGAACTCGTAGGAGAAGGAATTCGGAATGTGGATACCAGGGATGAGTTCTTAATGGGAGTGGGAAACAAGAGAGGATTTAAGGAGAAAGCTAACGAGCTCAAGTCAGCAGGTGCTCCTCCTTGTGCAGGAGTGGGGAAATCTTATGTGGTCCTGGGTCTACGCCAAGGTACAGATTCAGAGGAGAGGGGAGTGACAAGGATTTCTCCCTCCAATCCCAGACCAGGAGGGGAAAACTCAGCAGGAACACTCCCAAAATTCAGGAAACGGGAAACTTCTGAAGGAGGTCTATTAAGAAACTGAGGAGGAGAAAACAGAGTTCTTACAGAAGAAGATGGTGGATTACCTGTTTCGACGGTGGAAGCTTCTTCTTCAGGGGCCTTTCCTTTTCTGAGAACCACCTCTGGATTGGTTTCAGGTGTAGCTAGGGGCAATTGTGGATGAGACCGCGTGTGTCTGCCTCTGAAAGCCACAATTAATAGAGAAATTTTTCCCCAGCGGAGTCATCACAATGGAGTCGCCAGGTGCACAGCAGCAATCTTGATAATTCTAATATCTAATGCACCTTCAGAATTAGTTAATCGTTTTCATTCAATCCTGGGGAAAATATTCAACTTCGTCCCCGACAGTGGCGCCAGAAATGTTGGCGACGGAAGTCACTCCTGGATTGCTAGCAAGAGAAAAGCCCGACGCCCATCATTTTTATGTCACGGTTGTTTGTAGATGGGTGATCGAATGGAGGGAAACTCAAAACAATAGAATTCCAACTCTAAAACCAGGCCAGGTATGCATGAGCAAGTGAGGTCTTGCGTAAATTTCAGACAGTGAGCTATAGTAAAAGGGTAAACAGGCGGAAGACTTATACAAGAGAAAAGCGGAGGTCTGTTATAAACAACAGATTTCTAACAGACTGTAGAGGAAGGCATTTAAACACAAGATCGTCTTGTATTCAAACACAAAGCCAGAGGACACAATTATGTAATAATAAATCCTTTATCATAACAAAACTGCAACAATTCGCGCGAGTCAGTCGTTCACGAACCCTCTTAGAATGAGATTAAAATTAGACGGAGTAAGAAGAACTGTCTGTCATAAAACAAGAAATCTCATATACAGATGCATAAGCTGAAAGCTAGAATAGCAGTTAAAACATTACAGTAGGGAGCTCTGCTCAATCATTGATCGTTACAAAATGGCAAAAATGCCTACATATACTCTTCCCTTCCTCTCGCCTAGTAGAGGCATCTCAGAACTTTCAATGGGTGACATCTCCTCAATCAAATATGTCCTTTGTTCCCCTGTCATATGCCTCTTTAATTCATCATGGCTCACGCCAGGGGGTAGCTGAGCCCTTTGAATGTTGAATTGGCGTGTGCAGGTTCCTCTGGTGAGTTGAAGACTCAGTGAGCCCTTCCTGAAGAGAACCGATACAGGGGACCCTCCCGGGTAGACTTTCAGTCGGGACCTCCATACTCTGCAATAAATGAGTGATGTGAGGTTTCACCCACCCTCTCTCTTCTTTATTCATTCCGAGCAGGTATCAAGATCCAGATCACGTCGAAATGGAGTCTGAAGAGCACAGTGCCCCCCTTCTGAGACTTAGTTCGGCACCTTCGGCCAAATGAAAATGAAAGCACCCCTCTTCCAGACCTCCTTCTTGATGACCAGGCACCAAAACCATGGGCCCGACTCTGGGTGCTTTCGGAGCTTCTGGATTCGGGGTTTTGAGGGGTGAAGTGATGAGGAGATCTTATCGGCGAATTCCCGAATCCTGACATGAAGTAGATACGTGCCATGCATCCTTCAGATGGACGGCCCAGATATTATTTACTATTATAAAGAGGATGTCCCCCCCTTTACCCGCTCACTTGATATGACCTTGTGTTGAGACCTTGGGCTTCGTTCGAAGGGTGCTTTGGAGTTTCGTCGATCGACACTTCCAAGTGCAATGCGCTGAGAGCTCCCTGTTTCCCAAAACCCCGATCCGTGATATGCTGACAGGCTGCCACCTATCCCGGTAAGATCGGATGGTCTAGATTTGTTTTGAACCATGGTGCTTCCCCTTGCTAAACTCTGGGCAACTGGTTGGCCCCGAAAACCCGATGGCCATTGATCCGTTTCTATGGATGGATCTCGGCCGCCGATGGAAAAACTTTTCCCTCTTGACTTGCTGCTAAAAAACGGGATTCTCTCATGTTATGCTCGAGTGCTTCCCGTGCAAACTGCAGAACTGGGTACACCTAATCCTGAGACAAGAAATATTGCTAACAGAACCTTGAGTCTTTCTGCATCTTGTAATGTGGCTTCAAGCCAAGCTAGTCATTTCTTGGTTTTAGGTATGATATTTTAATCAATGTTTTCACATGGTTCCATATGATGATCAGGTTGTTCCTTTTCGCCATTTTCATTTTCTATGCTTTCTTCATTAGGTTATTCAATTTCTTCTTCTTCAATAGTTTCTTCTATGGATTTCTTGAAGGCCATCCTTTCATTGAATGTTACATCTCTGCTGACTTCGATCTTGTGTTGTTCTAGAATATATATTCTATTAGCTTTGGATGAATCATTGTATCCCATGAATATCCCCTTCTTTCTTGAGGGTTCTAGTTTATTCCTTTTATCCTTGGGAATGTGAGAGTAAACATGACATCCAAATATTCTTAGGTTTTCCACGTTAGGTTTCTTACCTGAGAAGGCTTCTTCTGGTGTCATGTCCTTCAATATACGATGAGGGCTTCTGTTATGCACATATATTGATGTCATTGCTTCTTCTCCCCATAAGAACATGGATAGACCTTGATCATTTAGTAAGGCTTTTATGGTCTCTTCAATAGATCCGTTCTTTCTTTCTGCTACACCATTTTGTTGAGGATTATGAGGAACAATCAACTCCCTCCTAATCCTTGTCGATTTGCAGAATGCAACGAATTCCTTTGATGTGTATTCTTCTCCATTCTCTGTTCTTAGCATCTTGATATTCTTATTCGTGAGGTTTTCTATGTTTTCTTTGAACACTTGAAACTTGTTGAATACTTTGTCTTTTGTCTTTAGTAGATATAGCCAAGTCTTTCTTGAATAGTCATCTATGAAGATTACGTAGTAAGAAGATCCTTCTAGAGATTTTACTGGCATCAGAACGCAAACATCTGAGTGTATCAGATCCAGAATATCCTTAGATCTATTTTTGCTACTTGGGAATGGTTTCTTGATATTCTTCCCAAGAGCACATCCTTTGCAGATTCCTTCATGTGTAGACTGCAACTCTGGTATTCCTTCAACCATATTTTTGAGAAAGGGTAATGCTTGATAGTTAATGTGAGTGTACCTTCTATGCCAAAGCTCATTGGGGTTGACTTTGTTGTGTACAAGAGCTTCTTCATTTTGTTCTAGTAGTCTATACAGATTTCCTTCACGACTTCCAATAACCTTAGCATTCTCTATGATGGATTCTTTATGCGATGATAACACCTTTCCATCCATGAAAGCTATTATGTTTCCCTTGTCTTCTAGGAAAGATATCGATACAAGATTCTTCTTGTATTGCTTAAGTGAACATAGTTACCTGTTTTCATTTTGATGGAGGCTTGTCCAAATCCTTCCACAGGGTAAGTGGTTTTGTCTCCAAGCTCTACCTTGTATGAGGTCTTCTTCTCATTTAGATTTGAGAGTCTATCTTGATCTCTCGTCATGTGCCTAGACACTCCGCTATCAATTATTCACATGTCATCTTCAATCGTTCCAGTGAGTGCTGAGTAGTGTAGAAGACTGATTGTTTCGCTCATGTCTTCGGTTGACTGGTAACTGGTCATGCCTTGATCCAAAACTTCAACTTCGTCGTTTATGTCTTTTGAGAGAGCCAAAAGGTGTGTTGAGTTAGGGTGCATTTGAATATCTTCTCTTTGAGCGAGATGCTCCATCATAAGGTGCCAGATCTGAGATTAGGTTTTCTGCAACTACTTCTGCTAGTAACCCTAGCAACAGTGTCTTGGAAGTTGCTCCTACTAGTAACCCTAGCAGCAGTTCCTCAACGAACTCAATATCCTAATGGCTATGCTTCCTTCCATTGTTTAGACTAAATGAAGGAGGTGTGGGCCCATAACCTGTTAGAATATGAGATATTGTGCTCATTTTACCATTGACAATACCCTTGTCACCCAAGCATAGGCCGAAGCCAACCTCCGAGCACCTTGACCTTGACAAAGAAAAGAATCCTGGTAGAAATCCAATAGCCAAGAGAGGCTAATGCACCAAGCAATAAGTAACCAAGCTGATCAGATAGTCTCACCCAAAATTGGCGCAACACCTTCCCCAAGACTTGTGCACAAAACTGCTGGACTGCAGTGTGCAGAAACTGCTCTCTGCAATTCTGAGAAGTGTGTCAAATGAGAGACTGGCACCCTATATTTATAGTGATTCTGGCAGACTTACTGGGGCCGACTTCTCCTTCTAGGTACTAATTAATTCATATTAATTATCTATTGTCAGCTGACATCTTGTCTAGGGTTTCCTTCATTTCTTTGATTCCTTTTGAAACATTCTAATCTTGTCAAAGGTCACAATAGAGGTTCATACCTCCTGAAGCTACCTTAATATTAACACACTTGACTATTTTTTCAATTTTAAGGAGTCTGAAAAGAGCTTAACTATGGAATCACAACCTTTTTCTAAGTTTAGTCCCCTTATCCTGAAAAAGCATAAAATATAACTTAGGAGAACTCTCTCAAGGCGTAACTTTTTCCTAGATAATATATCGGCCGAAAAAAGGGTTAAACTTATGCCAAATAGATATTCCTTCTACACCAATTAATGAGTGTGAAAGGAACAAGGTCACTCAACAATATTTGCATATTTAGGGAGTCTAAAAAGAGCTTAACTATGGACTTCGAGGGGGTTCTTTTTTCTAGATAATCTCCAAGGCCCGAAAAAGAGATAAACCAAAACCACAGAGAATGGACCTTTTCTGAAAATTTAGTCCCTCGGGCCCAAAAAAGGGTTAAACTTACACCTGAGAATACTCTCCTAGCGAACCAAATCTCCTAGGGCATACCTTTATTCATAAATTAATCATCTGGACCAAAAAATGGATAAACTACCACTGGACAAAAGTGCCTTCAAATTTTAGTTTGACGAGCATGAAGGGTAACAAGATTGTTCAACAATATTTTCAATTTTAGAGAGTCTAAAAAGGGCTTAAAGAAGACTCCAGGGGGGATTCTTTTCTTAAGTAATCCAAACAAGACCGAAAAGAATAAATAATCTCTCATTAGATGTTGCTTTCAAATTTTAAGAAAGCTTGAAAGACAACAAACCATGCTCAAGGGGAGTCCCTCAAGTATAGGGCAATGAAAGACGAAGACAAAGTATAAGGCTTCAACACAAAGTCATGGGGGGACTAAACAAGACTCCCGTGCCTATGAAGTACTTCAGCATGGGCACCAAACGAAAAACAAGGCTCTAGATAGGATGCCCATGGAAGCAAGGATCTACCACATAAAGTATGACACACTTATCAACAAGGAAGGTTAGTGTCGCAATTCAGTGGGGTCGATTCTAAGACTAAATGAACCAGGAAACAAATAATGCAAAAAATGCAAGTAGGGAAAAATCTAACCTATATGCCCGTTTCAAGGTCAATACCTGTCAGAATGGATCGATACGACTAACAAATGTCAATGAAAAATATCTCCAAGATCCTATATATAAGGCCAATAACACTCATCCAGAAGTTAATAAATCCAATATAGATAGAAACTTCAAAAAATAAGAGGTGTTACTGAATACAAAACTTGAAAACAACAAACCTAGGCTGTACAATATGTACAAGGTACCGCACAACCTTACGGATCATGTGTGGTAGTAGTTCAGGTAGATCCCATTACTAGGCTCTAACCAAGAGTCTCGTCGATATTCAACCTGGAAAGACTTCCAAAAGGGAAGAAAACACAAACCACAATGTAAGTATTCCCACGGTATAGAAACCGTAGTCATGGCTTCAAGGATAGCCTCATCTGAAGAATATTCAAAATCTTAGAAATCACATGAATGAGGAGGTTCAACAGTCCCAAAGGGAGATTTAAGTCGACCATATTCCATATGACAATGAAGGTTCTGGCCAGGAATGGTAGAGTCTATCAGCGAAGAATCACAAGAACGAGGGCTTTAGGATCTACAAAGAGTGAGATCAGACTCAAGATCACTTGAACCAAGAGGGGGAAGCAAGGGATCCCATGCCCCCATTGGATAACAAAACATGATCTTGATAAGGAAAACATGATTTCACAAGTTACTGCTCAGAAGCAATTGAACATCGAGGATAAGACATCACATAATTAACCTGTGGCAGGGTAGAATCTACACAAACATTAGGAACATATAAAGGGGCAACTTGAACTAATGTCGAATTAGGATGGTGATTATCAGATGCCAATTGGTCGATAGTGAAAATTCTTCCATTGTGAGGGAAATGCATCACCCCAAAGAGCGTAGACACCAAAACATTCATAACATATACATAATCACGCCCAAGAAGAATAATGAAATCTAACTGGCCTTGCAACACTATAACATTGACAAGGACAATGTTCCCACCTAATGAGATAATAAATTGAGGAAGAATCCCCAAATACTCACTAGGACATCTGTCAAAAGCCAACAACTCATGTGAAACAAACACAAGCTCAAAAGAACCCAGAGCTTGCCAAGCTGAGGATGATAAAATACTTGCGGAGGCTCCTTCATCTATAATACATCAACAAAAAAAAATTGAATTAACTTCAACCCTTATTTGCAAGGGTGTAGAAGAAGGAAGACGAGGCTCAACAAGGTCATTCCAATCAAAGGAAACCATCCTAGGACTTGGAGGGGGCGTGCTCGAAGTGAGCGGAATGCCCCCTTATTCTGAAAGTATTGAACTGGAAATGCTAAAAACATAGTCGGTAGACACATCACTCCCCATCAGAAGAATGGGATCAACCAAATATTGCATCGATGTGATCACTCTGTTAGACTCGATAGTCTCCAAGAGAAGAGTGGGATCAACCGAAGATTGCATCAGTGTGACCACTTTGGTAGAATAGACACTCTCTAAGAGAAAAGTGGGATCAACTGAAGATTGCATCGACGTGACTATTTTGGTAGACTCAACACTCTCCAAGAGAAGAGTGGGATCAGTCGAATATTGCATTGGCGTGACCACTTTCTCAACCACTAGTTGAATAGGCTGGGAGAAAACATGGTTTGAAGGCACATCACCCCCGAAAATAGGAGTGGGATCAACCGAAGATTGCATCAGCATGACCACTTCATCCACCAAAGGCTGAATAGACTGTGAGGAAACCTCAGAAGACTCAGTATCATAAGAGATTGTAGAAAGGGACGACAATATTCGTGCCTCTGGAAGGCTAGGGAATAAATGAGTAAGGTGATTTCCCTTGCAAAGCTTACGAGGGAGCTTAGGCTTACGTCCTATCCATCTAGGTTTCTCAATAGTATCAATGCCACCAACATGACTAGTAGTGGTTGGTTGCATATCACTCGTATGAATCACATTGATGGGACTCATGCCCCCAACATGAATTGCAGTGGTTGGTTGCACATCCCCAACATGAATTGTAGAGGTTGGTGATTGAACTCCAGTATGACTCGCAGGGACTAGGTTCATGCCCCCAACATGACTTGCAAAGGTTGGTTGTTGGTCTTCAACATGGCTTGCAGAGGTTGATGACCTATCTCCAACATGGATTTCAGAGGTTGGTGATTTCTTCTTCATATTCTTCCTCTTTTTATTTCATTTAGACTTCTGATTACTAGTAGCTATACTTTCACCAGAGAAGGTAGAAGGAGGAGGAGACTTTGTTGACAAAAAAACATCAACATGATTCCCATGAAATAAGGTGCTTAATTGAGAAGTGTCAAGATCATTTGGGACATTTGGAATGGTACCCAACCAAACCGTTAGTCCCACATTCAACCCAGGAATGTAAAAAGTGGCCATCAAAGGGACACCAACGTTTCCGAAGAAAGGAAAAGCACAAGAATCCCCTTGTGAAGGCGATCCTTGGTTAGTATCGTCATAAAAATTTTCCATGAAGATATTATGCATAGGTTCTTCCCTTGTGGGATCGTTGAAGTCCGTAAAAGTCTCACACACTGACTCTGGAGAAGCAGTGGTATAAAAGACAACTCCTATAAAGAGGCGGATCCACGTTTCTAAGTGGAAGACCGAAGAGTCCTCATGACTGATGGAGTGGGAAGTCTACCACCTTAGGTTAGAGATCCAAAGCAATGATTGAATAACTCGCTATGGAAAACTAGGGATCACAAAGCACATCACTAAGAAGAAAAGCCTAAAAATATACAAGCCAAACAAACAACCCTATGAATGCTTCCAACCTTGGGAGATGAAGTCTTGGTCGTCCAAAACATTCACAAAGGAAAAAGACTAGCCAGGAGAAGCAGTTACCCAGACCTCTGACTGATGGTCCCTTCGGGTGTCACCTAGAGAATATAGATTCTACCTCAGGTACCTCGATACACACCTCGCGGTCACTTGTGTGTCAACCTATATAATGGAAACTAGGCCACCAACTTGTAATACACAACCAGGGGGTACAGTCGACAACCAGGCGAGTGTATGGGTAGGGTAAATAAGCCCAAAGATCCTCCCAAGGCTTGAGATGAAACAGGTCCAGAATCACTCTTAGAGTACCTTGGACGGATCCAAGTGTCTCAGAGGTATGACACAAGTCGGTCCAGTAACGCTACAGGATTCACCCCCAATACACACTCTTCCAAACTCTTTGTCAGGATTAGGAGTGGATATCTCCGTCACTGTCCTCCATGTGACCTCGTGTTTGACTCTTGTGTTAGAGGAGCTTCCTAGATTGAGTAATTACAAGGTGGATTTTTCAAACCCTTGCACAAACACCTAAGTTAAGTTTTGGTTGGCCTTGGAGAGTTTACCTCTCCACACCTAATCCAAGGCCCTAGCCTAAGTTATTTATGAACCTTAGAAAACGTGTTACTAATGTATTTTAGATTAGTGCGTTCATTTTAAGCGATTTTCTTACTCAAGGAACAAAAATTCCACTTATGTTGCTTGAGACTCTTGTGAAAAAGAAACTAATTAGAACATTGACAAAGAAAACTTTACACTAATTCTACAAATGAAAAAGAGTTTCAAGCAAAAAGTATGAACAATCCTTCAAACATAAAGATGCAATATTTTCTCCTTTCCATGCAAAATGCACAATGCAACTTTCGAGTGAAACAAAAGATAAAATGAAAGGATTGTGTTTATTATTTTTCTTTTGAAATGCTTTCAATATGAGAAGCAAACACAACCCTATGCTAATTCCTTTTTCTTTTTCAAATAACAATACCAAGCAAATGCAAAGAAAGAAAGAGACCTAAAAAACTAGTTTTGTTTTTTTATTTTTTTATTTTCTTCCAATCAAAGAAAAACTAACAAAAGATGCTAAAAGAAAATGCAGAATACACAATTCATAGCCCCCCCCCCTGTAACAGCCCAGGTTTTGAAACCCCATTTTAAATAATGTATTGTTACGATGTTGAGAGGCTAGAGTGCCCAAACAATTATTAAAAGGCTAGTGTGCCCAAGACATGTAATGTTTTTATCATTATTAATAATAAATACATCGTTGGCTGCTAGATGGACAAGGACTAGAGTTATAGGGGGATATGATTCCACAAGAGAGGGGGCTTGGGAGGCTAAATGTTTATTCCTATGTTAATTACCTTTTTTCCTAAAGGGGGCGATTGGTTACATGAGCTTCTTGGGGAGTCCAGGAGGTTCTTGATTTCCCCACGAACATACTTAAACCCACGCCTGGTCTGATTGTGAGGTTGTTCATTGGCTTGTCTTCTCCATTACCTTTGTGTTACCTCATTCTTACCCTCATGCACTCCCATGCACTTAGCTCCTCCATCCATCCTCACCTGCGTATTGGTCTCAAGAAGGGGACCGAACTGCAACAAAATTAGCCACGGGATAATTGGCTGTAGTGGCCACTGGTGTGATCCAGTAGTGTCTTGAAGCCTGCATGTCTGAGATGCAGTGGTTTGTGTCCAGCATGGCTCATAGATGTGAGTCCTGAGAGTTCCAAAATTGAGATTCTGGACCAGTTGCACTGGAGGCCCGAATAAGGAGAAGGAATGCCTGAGGGACTATGTGGCAGAGAAAGGTGGAGGTATGTTCTCTCAGGTGGTGCAAGCTGGGTAGAAGAGAGATGGGTACTTGGATTGCTGTGAATTCTGGGAAGCCTATGAGCTCTTGAGAGCTGACTGGTTTGGGAAGCCAAGTTCACTCTGGAACCATCCTTGTGGATTCATAGCCCTGGCTCGGGGGTGACGTTGTTGTTGATATTTGGAGCAGTGGTGTCTATGGTTGGGTGGAATGTCCTTGGTCTGCAGCCAGTTGGTGTCATATTTCATAAAGATAAGTGCTCTCTGTTGCAATATTATTATCTGTGTATGAATGTTTTTCTGTTGTATATTTAATTATCCTAAATTGAATCTTTAGAACATGCATGTTTGTTGGATATTGTTGTGCATGTCCTTAATTCTCTTATCTTATGCATCTTTATTAAATGAAGAAGGTATTGGTATGAGAAAAAATTCCAAGGATGGGCTTGCAGGTACCATACCTCGGCCTGTGGTTGGCTAGGTATGTTACATATTGGTATCAGAGCTCCTGGTTGAAACACCGGGCCGGTATGGGCTGGGTCTGTTGGGCAGATTCTCATGGTCGAGATCGAACTCTGACCGTGAAATTGAAAATCTCAAGAGGAATGGTGTTGCAGAAGCTATGCAGGAGATAGAACGTCATAGATCCTTTGTAAGGGTTCGAAGGATCGTGACCGTTCCTGTTGAATTTGAGAGCAATCGCCACTGTAGGATCAAGAGAGATTCAGGATTGTTGGATCGGAGGACAGGTGAACATGGGTCATCTGATAAAAAGGAAGCAAGGTTAAGGTCGTGACTCTCAGATCCCATTGGAGAGAGAGATCAATGACCAGCAGGCATTGCGGGGAACAAAGTTGAATAGGAGTTAATTTCCCAAGGTGGTCCAACAATCCAAACCACAGTTTCACCAAGGGGTTACATGTCAGCATCAGGATAATTTCGGGGAAAAAAGAGGGTTACTTGAGACCGTCGATGTAGGCCCTCGCAAATTGAAAGGCATGCAGTGATGTGGCATGTTAGCACTTGAGCGAAGAACCTCTGAAGAGTTGAAGTAGTTGGGAACCATTGATCTGTAAAAGGACATGCATCCACTGATCGCATGCTCTAGATAAAACACTACGGGAAAAAGTAAGCAAGGAGGGGGTTTGAAGTTTGAGACTTCCAAAACCCGAAGACCTAGAAGGATCTCGGCCATCGATCTGCCGAGAGCCATGCGTCACCAGATCTAAGACTTTAGATAAAAGCCAATGG
>JASDQU010196038.1:0-19599 GCA_032191745.1 Picea mariana | reverse complement strand
TCTAGGGGAACCTTTTGTTTTTCCTTCTTATGGAAACATTGGTCCTCCTCACATCGCTACTTTGAACCTTCCAGGTCTCACAATTGGATTGTCGGTGTGGTTGTTTTCCATTCAGGTAATCCCAAATGCAGTAAGTGCTTCGGTCTTTAGCACTTCCCCCCAAGAACATCAAACTCATGTTGATCCTTCACCGTCTTCACCAGTAAGGTCTTCTTCATCTTCTTCACTTTCAAGGTCACCTTCTGTTTCATCTTATTCGTTGAGCAGAAGCTAGTAACTCGATGAATAAGAAGAAGAAGAAAAGGAAGAATAAGAAGAAGAAAATTAAGAAAGGATCCAAACCTCCAACCACTTTCAAACATGTTGGAAAACAACCAGTTACTGTTACTCGTGCTGGGAGTTTTGATGATGTCAAGATCACCCAAACAACCCATAAGCCCAAGTACCCTTGCAGGATTTGTAAGGGTAGCCATCTTCTTAAGGATTACCCTGGTCTATCCAAGGTTATAGAAGTATGGTCTACACACCCTGATCAACCCATGTCATCAGCCTCTGAACAACATACTGATGAACTCTAGTCAACTAGTCATGATACGATTGGGAAGAAGAAAAGTAGAGTCAAGTTCCTGTGTATGTTATGCAAAGGGAGTCATCTAACTCATCTTTGCCCTCATATGGACAAAGCCTCAAAATTATTGGAAGACATGACTGTTTCACAGCCTCAACTTCCATCCGCTTATCGCAAGCTTTCTCTCAACCCACCTATAGTTGATGGAATGATCACTCTGGTCCCTTCGCCAATCAATCTGGTTGATCATGTCATCAATCTGGTCACATCCTTAGTTGAACTAGTTGACAAAGTGGTTGATCTGATACCATCCTTGGTCGATCCCACTCTCCCGTTAGAGAGTGTCACCCAAGTGGTCGATCCGTTTACACCTGTCGACCCCATTCTTCCCTTGGAGAATGAAACCCAAGTGGTCGATCTGATCTCATCATCGATCGATCCTACTCTCCCACTAGAGAGTAAACCCGATACTGCCCATGTTTTTCTCGTTGATACAGACTCTGCTGTGTCAGGGGGTATTCCTCCTCCTCCCGTGAAACTCCCTCCAAGTAATGAGGTCATCTGTTTTGATTGGGGTTTGCTAACTGGACCTCGTCTTCCCTCTTACATTCCCCTCTAGATTACAGTACAGGTTTTTGGTCGGGACGTTCCTCAAATGTTGATAGATGAAGGTTCGTCTATTAGTATTTTTTCCTCTATTGCTTGACAAGCCTTGGGTTGTCCTCCGCTTGCACCGGTTACGCAGAATTTGTTAGCTTTTAACAGAAGAACTAGTCAACCTTTAGGGACCCTTCCTCAGTTTCCTATAACTTTGGCAGGGAAAACTATCTTCATTGATGTCATGGTAGTCCAAGACCCCTTGGATTTCGCTTTGCTCCTCGGGAGAGATTATGTCTATGCCATGAAAGCTATTGTGTCTACTCTTTTTCGTGTGATATCTTTCCCTCACGATGGACGAGTTCTGACTGTTGATCAACTTTCATTCATTGACCCTACCTAGATTTCCCCCTTGAATGGTTCTTATATGCAGATGGTATCACCCCCACCACAGGTCAATTATGTGGCGTTGTCGCCCATGGCTTCAACTTCTGATGATTTAGATCTAGTAGTTGACATGGTGATCTCTTTGGTAGGGCTATTGGAGCCTGATTGCCTTACCCTTGTTGAGGCCCTCGACATGGTGTCCTTCTAGAGTGTGTTTCTTCCTTCCAGTGAAGACCTCTTGGAAGCCATGACTGAGTTTTGTCCCTTGACATGGTGTCGTTCCGGAGCATTGTCCTCTTGGAATCCATGATCAAGAAGAAATACTTCGAGGATAGTTTTTGTGTCTCTGTGGCAACCTTGTTAAAAAATGAAATAGAGGTTATGAGCATAGTTTTATAATTTCAAGCTCGTTAAAAAATGAAACCACTTGAGGATAGTTTTTGCATCTCTATAGAAACCTTGTTAAAAAATGAAACAGAGGTTACGAGCATAGTTCTTGTTTCTGTGTCAAGCTCGTTAAAAAATGACATAGTTTTCCCCCTCTCTGTTTGAGTCAAGTCCTTCGTCTAGTGTTTGAAGCTTCATTTCCTCCGCCTTTGTCGTTGGATGAAACGAAGCTTGGGGGGCAATACTTCCAGCCTCTGGACTTCATGCTAAAGTAGAGCCGCTAGTTTCTTAAGCTGGGGGCTAAGTACCAACCTTCCATGTGTTATGCGTTGGGAAGTTGCAAGAATAGTTTTATATGGTTCAAACTTGTGTAAAAATGAAACCACTTACCTCAAGCAGAGTTTCCTTTGGTTCAAGATTGTGTAAAAATAAAACCAGGTTCAAGCATAGTTTTGTTTAGTTTTTAAGCTTGTGTAAAAATTAAAATCTATCCCAAGCATAGTTTTGTTTTGTTTTAAAGCTTGCATAAAAATGAAAACAATCCCGAGCTTAGTCTTTGTTCTTTCTCACGCTCGTAAATACATGAGAATAAGTTACCAAGCTTAGTCTTTGTTCTTTCTCATGCTCGTAAATACGTGAGAATGCAACCGAGTGTACTTTTATCACTTTTTCAGACTCGTAAAGGTTATACGAAAAAGGAACCCCCTAGAGTTCCCTTTAAGCTCTTTTCAGACTCTCTAAACATGAAAAGATTGCCAAGCGATGTTGTTCTTTTCACGCTCATTAAAGTATTTGAAGAAAACGTTCGATGACGATAGTTTATCACTTTTTCGGTCTCGTCGAACTAATTTGCGAAAAAGGAACTGGGAGAGTTTTCTTTAAGTGTTTTTTAGACTCTCTAAACATGAAAAACCCCTAAGTTTTCTTTCTTTGGACTCGTTAAACAAACATTGAAAGGCCCATATGGGACCGAACCACTCCTTCCTAGGGTTCGTTAAACATACCCCGAGGGACTTGTCCGAAGGATGAGCTTACATTTCAAGCATATGTTATCCTCCTCAAGCTTGTGTAAAAATAAAGAGGTACTCGCCAAAAATGGTGGGGGAAAAATTGGGAAAGAAATGTATCTAAACCTGTATTCTGTGGAAGAGTCGCTTTTGAACATGACACCCTTTCACTCGCCTTGTGTCTAGGTTGGAAAATCCACTTGTCTCATGATCATACTCCTTTATAAGATTACAAATTGGTCTGTGATCCTTGTTGTTGAGTCATTATTTTCCAAGACAGTTGTCGTGTTGTCAATATGTTCAAAAAGATGTCCAACCTGAAACGCCTTCTATTGCGTCGGCCATTTTTGCAGTCTTTAAGCCTTCTATTGCGTCGGCCATCCCTGAGTCGTTCTTGAATCACTTGTTACTCTGATCTACATCAAATCTTGTTACTTGTTTCGTGTCATTGATGTGGGATACATTAAGGCCCTCCTCTGACAAGTCTTTTCCTGTTGACTTCAACTCATTATCCAGAAATTAGAATTAGAAACCAATTGGTACCTTGGAACTTGCATGCCTCAATGGTAGGTTTCCTCGCTTTCGATAGTGGGTTTTCATTACTGACCCCTGATCGAGAGATTATGCCAAGTGTTCGACTTCATCTCATTGATTCACATTCGTTGGATTGTACTAGTGTACCTTAGGAGTCATTGACATTAATGGTGATTTCCCTCGCACTTGTTAATGGTATACACTAATGACCGGTAATCAAGTGGTTTCTACCATGTTCGACTTCAATACATGTATTCGCATGGTTAGATTCGTACTATAGAGTGGCAGAGGAAGACCCTGTATATTTTCTGACAGATCCAGGTTGCGTTGGATTTTATTTAGTGTACTGTTGCATAGATCCACATTATATGTCTGGTGGCTATGTTCAAATTTGAGTCTTTAACACATAGATCCACAATGTATTTTTGGTGGCTATGTTCAGATTTGAGTCATATCGGCATGGATCCACAGTGTATGTTTGGTGGCCATGACCTGTCTTACTTGACATGGATCTTCACATATTGGCATTTATGCTTTAATTCATTTGTATTCTAAGTATGGGAATGCCTACCTTAGTGATGATATATTATTGTACTATATTTCCTTGTTTGTTGGTAGGTTTCCGATCGACCGTTCCTTGTTCCCTACACACACTCGACAAAGTATTTGAGCTATCACTCTGTTCTAACTTCATACTTTGGGGGGCTCTCTGTTACACATTATTTCCATCATCCCTATGACCGTTAATGATGTAAACCTATCTGTTACCTTCAGAGGGGTCAGTGGCCTGAGTTTCTGAAGAGAGAAGGGAGAAGAAATTTTTGTGAGAAAAGAAGTTGCATTTTCCCTTGTAAAAACCCTGCAAAAAAGGAAGTTCGCAGGTTGCTATATAGGCAGGGTGCGAGAATTCTTGATTCTCGCAGGTTGCACCATAGCTAGGGTGTGAGATGTTCGCAAGTTGCTCTATAGGCAGGGTGCGAGAATGCCTACACGTGGGAAAAACAAGCGTTCTCTCAAATCTTCTAGAAGGAGAAACTTCTATGGTGAGGTGGCATCCTAATGGTTTGGATCTTACTCGCTTTCATGATTTAGTGGGATCATCCTAACCTTCTCACCTTATCCTCTTCAACTTATAAAAGGAGAGGAGTTCTCATGGAGAAAGTTAGCTTTTGTTAGCTTTTGAGCTTTGGTTGGCTTGGAATTATTAGCTTGGTTGGAGTGGCTTTGAGATTTTCTTTGTCAAGATAGATTGTGAGTAGCTATCAAATCCATGGTCTCAAAATCCTTGGAGCAAGAAGTGTGTGGGGAACGAAGGACAGTTGGAAGGGACCTTACGACATTAAGGCCATGGTTGTAATCTCTCTTTCACATTTAATACGATACAGTAATATGATTCTTTCCTATAAATCTTGTTGTGTTTTATTGTATGATTCCTTGATCATATACATAGGTTTATATTGAGTTTATGTTATTTCTATCACTTTGGTTGGTTGCGTTCTTTTGCAGGATCATCATTGTATGAGCGTTGGAACATAGCTAGGATGGCGATGGTGAGAGGAAGTGACATTTAAACGGTATGTCACTCATCCCTCTTTAGTTAGTAAATTCAATATCTAAAACTTAAGGAAAGCGTCATGTTCTGGTGTGTTTTGTTCTAGATCTAGGTGGATCTAGGGAGATCAGTTAGTGTCCGCACCTACCGATTAGTCCGATAACAAGCGCTCTGGTGTAATTTGAACCAAAGAGTTCCAACACTTTGTGTAAGGCTGAAGGGAAGTGCTAGCGCTCTGACAACAATAGGAGGGGATCTCTCTACTCCAAAAACTCAGAAAAAAGCCCAAAAACTTAAAAATTCAAGAAAATCCAGTCAATCAAGATGATCCTGATGACATAAAGAGGAAATCAAACAATTCTAAGAATAAAAAAAAAACAATGTGGAGAAGATCAAATCAGTGGGCAAAGGGTCAAAGCAAGATCTGGGAATGGAAAAAAAAAATCAGATATCGTCCCCAGTGGAGTCGCCAATTTATGTTGAAGGTGAATCCCCCTGCGGACAAGTGGATTCCCTCTTGGCCTATAGACTCCTAAGGCCAAGAAAAAAAAGTGCTTAACATGGACACTGACTTCCTTTTAGATCTAATCAAGCTAATGAATGAAAGAGAAGGAAAAAGATATGTACCTTATTAGCGATGTTTGTCCTTGCAAAGTCCTAGTTGAGCTTTGATCCTGAGCTCCCTGATAGATCTTGTAGGACAAACAAAGGTACAAAAGACTTCATACTCTACTGAGATTAGCTCAAACATAGATCCATCTACTGCAGACAAACTCATATGGAACAAGCATAAGTTTGAAAGAAACATGCCAAGAATTGATTATTAATGAGAATAAGTAAAAGTACTTCAATCCTTTGAATGAAGGTGCATTAGCTTCTTCCAGTTCTCCTTGTCCAACCCCTTTTCTCAAATAATCTCCATTGATTGCTTTGATGACATCTCACTCATGAGATCATAAGTTTGATGTAATTCTCAATCTACATTTTTCTTTTCACCATGAGAAGGCATCCTTATATAACTTTGGAGAGGTCCAACTACTTGAGAGATATTTGGGATAAGTTGAGGATTCCTCTCCTTTAGTTGAGGATATTCCCTAAGATCATGCCTTGACCATCTATTTGAATCCAACTACCTTCAAGAGTTGAGGGATTCTTCCCTGATTTTTCTCAACAAACCCAGAATTTGCCAAAAAAAGGGTAGCGCTCCCCCAAAAGGGTGCACAGGGCGTTCAAGCACTCCCCCAAGGAGGCTTAGGGAGCACCAGCACTCCCTGACAGTGGGTAGGGGAGCGCTCCTCTCTAAAATTCAGTTTTTGAGTGTTTTTTCAATGGCAAAAGGCTTGTACTTCTTGTCAAATGATTTCTCTTCTTCCAAACCACCTTTTGAGGTGTCTTAAGTGTCTTCATGATGTCGTTAGAGGCACAACATATGCAAGATGGAAGTATGATGTTTTTGACACTTGCAACACTTATAGTCAAGATGTGACACTTGCGGACAAGATGTGACACTTACAACACTCGTAATGACAACACTTGCGACACTATCGAAATGAGTAATTTTGAGGTGTAACAGATACTCAGGAGAGGTGAGTGTCCGACGGTCAAATTTTATGGATCGAAATTTTTGACTACAATATGTGTAAAACGAAAGAGAGTATGATGGGGAAGTTTAGCGGCCAGTTTGTTTATTTGTGGAATTCCTGGAAAGTGGCTAAGTATGTAATAGGGAAACGGTGGGTCGAACTCGTTTTTGGAATCTACGATTGAATATTTCATGGTCGGACCAACCCAACGACATGCAAATGACATTCCATGATGTTTGAAATAAACACTCGGAAGGGATAATACAACCATTTGAAAATTTTGGTTTTATGCGTATTAATGTGAGATATCCTCAAATCCTGGTTTAGAATTAATGTTTTCTAAGTGCATACTTAGAAATAACAACATATATATAATTGCCAATTAGTAATTGCAAAGGGTGCAGGCAAAGGAAACAACTATTCAGAATTGGATATTTATTGAACTCACCAACCCGATGATTTGTGAAAGAAATTTGAAGAAATGGCCAAGTATGGAAAGAGGATGGACGGGGTTCAAAATGGGGTGACAATAGTTCCACAGGAGACGTTCGGACCCGACGGTAAAATTGTATGTGTCAGAAGTTTTCAATGCAAAATGTGTACCACCGAAGAGGGCATGATAGGTAGATTGTTATACAAAAGATGGTGTGATGTGAGTTTGGTTGTAAATTTGTATATCATGGAAGTCAAGGTATTGTTTGCAGGTCACGAAAAAATAGAAGTGCAATCTAGAGCCTGCCTACCCGGGAATCCTCGATCAGAGAAGTGACTGGACATGGAATGGGGAAGCGGGCGGTCAGAGTCGTGATATAAAAGAACGAGTGCAAATGTGAACCCACAAGTCCGCCAACCCGCACAGCTAGACATTTTCAAACAAAATGACTAAGTGACAAGAAAGATAAAGTATATGTAAAAGAGAAATGGGAATTTTGTTAAGTATAGAAGACAATTGTTGATCTTTTCTGCATGTTTCTAGAGAAGTTATATACTGATTTCATATACTTGGAAAGAAGTGCGAAGGTGGCGGGCACAGAAAACAACGACTAGGAATTGGAAATTGTCTAAACAAGCCAACACAATGATCCATAGAAGAGATTGCAAGAAATGGTTGTGGAAAGAAGATGGGCGGGCTTCAAAATAGGTTGACAAGGGTTCCCAAGGAGACAGGGCCTCGATGGTCAAATTGTATTGATCGAAACTTTTGAGTGCATGCTGTATAAGATGGAAGAGGGGTTGATGCAGGCATCTGGAAGGCAATTTGTGTATCGCGGAATATAGGGGGTTGTTTGCAGGTCAAGGAACACTGGAAATGCACTTCGCCTATTCGAGAATCTACAATTGCAGGCCTCGAAACTTTCATGTGCAAACTGTGTATCATGGAACATGGTATGATGTGGGAGTGTGGAAGTAAATTTGTATATTGCGGAGGTTCGGGTGTTGTTTGCAGGCAACAAAACAATGGAAGTGAAATATAGAGGTCACCTGCCCAGGAATCTGTGATCTGAGAAGCGCCTACACATCGAATGGTCGGTGGTTGCTCCGAGTCAAGATATAAAATCACAAGCACAAATATGAACCTATTAGTCGACCAACATGAGCATTGAGACATTTTCAGAAAAAACGACTAAGTAACAAGAAAGAGAGTAGAGGGCAAAAAGAAACACAGATTTGGTCAAGTATAGAAGAGGGAAAAGAAGGTCCAATATATTCAAATATGAAATAGATATTCCATTTCCTAGCAAGATCTTTTCAGTATGTTGCTGGAGAAGTTGTATACATATTGAATATACTTGGAAAGAAATCTGAAGGTAGTAGGCACAGGAAAGAGAAACTAGAAATTTGAAATTTCCTGAACCCACGAACTCAACGATCCGTGAAATAGATGTCAAGAAATGGTCAAGTATGGAAAGCGGTCAGACGGGCTTCAAAATAGGGTGACGGGTTCCCAAATAGACATAAGGCCCCGCCTTTCAAATTGTATATATCAGAACATTTGAGTGAAAAATGTGTAACACGTAAGAGGGGATGATGTGGGAGTCCAGAAGTAAATCTGCATATCACAGAAGCTGGAGTATTGTTTGCAAGTCATGGAACAATTGAAAGTGAAATTTAGATAAAGTGGAAGCGCTCAGTTGAAACGTGTGAATTCACCAACCTGAGTAGCAAGATATTTTCGGGAAAAACGACTAAATAACCAGAAACAGAAACTACAGAGATAAAAGAGTGGGAAAATAGAAAGGCAGAGGGCCAATTTTCGTAAGCAGGAATTGGTTTCAAACAAGCCCCATTGTTGTAAAATCATTATTTTCTAGTAATTATCGGCAAATGATTTCTTGAAAATTAGATACATTCTTCCATGACTATAACATATTAACTTAAGTATTAAACTTCTTTCATTATGGGTTGTCTAGAAACAAGAATGACGATCTTACTGCAACATTGTGATTTAGTATTGCTATGTTCTATCTGCACCATGAATATAATTGAATGTTGGTTTGAAAACTGTGTGAAATTCATTTTTTTGTTTCCATAAAAGCCTGATGGATCGACACAATGTATTTCCATATAATTGTTAAATTCTCCATTTTAGAACAAATTATCTAAGAGAATACAATATCGAAGAACTACGAGACTATCGAACCATGCCAATGAGAAGAGGTGTTAAATCCAGAAAAGAAGTAGCAAACAAGACTCCCAAGGCAAATTTTTTAATAGTAAATCCATTAAAATAAAACAATATTTAGCACTATATATCTATGCTTAGAAATTGGACTGAGTTCTTTGGGCCTAAACACTGAACATATTTTCCATAGACACAGGCACAAAATCTGCAACATGAAGGAGCCATCGAGATGCTATTCAACATGCATAGAAAACTGATTACCATGCTTTTTTTTTAGGAAATCCTTCCAGCCTTCTCCTCGGTGGATCAATGTTCGGTGCCCCGATCTCAATATTTTGCAGAAGAACTGAGATGAAAAAGAAACAAGAAAGTCGGTCTACAGTGGAGTAAATCCTTGGCTTGAAGCAGATGAACAAAAGCCATTTGGTAAAATTCATAGTTCTTACAAGTTTCCTGTGAGGAAGAAGATGAAAAACGTTGCAGGGAAAACAAAATATCCTGAAACTAAAAGTTAGGACACACCAAGAAAGCATCTCCTCACATTTGAAAACTTCAGGGACACAAGTTGCACATGCAATTCTAGAGGCCCAAATTAGTCCATTCTGGGCGAAAGGAGATGACTAGTAGGAATATGCCTTGCACCAGGGGGAATTCTGGTCCTCATTTCCTAAGATGTTAATTGCATATCCAGAGAAAAGGGCAGTGGTCCCACAATTGAATAGTTTTTTGGCTTGAAATATATCTCTGGGAGCATTAATAGATCATTTCCTTATAGTGAAAGACTTTCGCCCAGAACAGACTAATCTAGACCTTTGGAATTCCTACTTTCGGGTTGCAAAGAAGCTATTGCATTCAACATCAATTTCTTTTCTGTAACCCATTCTTTTGGTGTTGTCAGGACTTCCATCGCCAAGCCAGGAAGTGCCTCTCGTTATATTTGATTTCAATTTGGGTGTAGTAGTGAGACCAGTCTCTGGATTTCCATCATCCATTGTTGTATCATCGTCCATCAGATCATCTTCTTCCAGATTGAAATCCATCGCATCAACATCTGCGCCAAGTATCAATGCAAGTTGGAAAGTTGTCTAAGCAAGCAAGGTTGCATTGGAATTCTTTGGCTTGATATATATCTCTCAGTGCACCAAGGGACCATCTCCTTTTTTTCTCTTGGGCGGAGAGAGATGAGTAGTAAGAATATTCCCTAGAATACTGGTACCTCTGGCCATCATGTCCGAAGGTTTTTACTGCATCTGGACAGAATTGTTGTGGAACTGCTTCCATAAGTTAACGAGAATTTTCGTTTGCTCTAGATGATGTTTGAAATGAAAATTGAGGAGGAATAATATAACCGTCCGCAAATCTTGGTTTAATGTGTATCAATGGAATATCTCATCGAGCCTTTCGCTAATCAATAACAATCTCTAGGGTTCGTGCATAATCAGTTGTTACCATTAAATCTTACTAATTGCATATTTAGAAAAAAGTGCAAAGGTCACGGTGATGGCGAAGATCAATCAAGAATTAGAGATTTCATAAAGGTGCCAACCGGCCCACACATGAAAGATTGCATCATGTTTGAAATGAATACTTGGAAAGCATAACATTCTTCTCTGCAAATATTTTTTTAATTCATATTAATGAAAAATATTCTCTGACCTTCCAAACATTAATGACAATCTTAATGGTTCTTGCACGATGAAATACTAGCATTAAATCTTTAATTTCATATCTAGAAAGTACGAAGGTAGAGGGGATGGTGAAGACCGAGCAAGCATTGCACATTTTGTCGTCCCACCAATTTGTGAAACAAATTTCAATAAATGCCTAAGTATGGAAAGAGGCCGGGCGGGTTTCAAAAATAGGGCCAGAAGATATACCCAGGAGATGTGAGGGGCCGATGGTCAAATTGCATGTCACAACGACAGATTTCGGCCATCAATTTGTATATCGTGGAATTTTGGGTGCTCTTTGTACGTAGCAGAACAGTGGAAGGGAAATGTTGAGCAAGCCTGGCCACGAACCAACGATGGTAATAGTGGCCAGGTATGCAATGGACAAGCGGTTGGTCAGACTCGTGATATAAAAGCATTAAACATAGTCGGAATAGGAAATATTGACAGGCTTGAAAATAGGCCCATATGCTCTACTCAAGAGACGTGAGGTGCTAATGGTCAAATTGTATCTACCCCAACTGTTGAATGCAAAATGTGTAACATGCAATAGGAGACAATGACAGATTTCGAGGGTCAATTTGTATATTGCAGATCTTCGGTTGCTATATATAAAAGAAGGAGACATTTGGAAAAAGGACACATTTGGAAAAGTGACCAAGTAAACAGAAATTGAAAGAAAAAGAGATAAAGGGGAATTTGTTTTCCAATTTGTAGATTGCAGAAGTCTGGGTGTCGTTTGTAGGCAGCGAAACAATGGAAACGCAATGTTGAACCCATCTATCCAGGAACCCGTGATTCAAAAACTTTGTTCAATATGAAACGGGGAAGCAGTTGGTTGAGATGGTGATATAAAAGTAATAGGGGAAATCTGAAGACGTGAATCCACCAACTCTTGTAGTTAGACATTTTCCAAAAAACGAGTAAGTAACCAGAAAGGGAAAGCAGAGGGAAAAAAGAAAGGGGATGGCAATTTTAGGAAGAAGGAATTGGTATAAGAAAGCGAGGCATGGTTATAGTTTCCAGGATCCACAAGATATACCTAGGATATGTGAGGGGCCGATGGTCAAATTGCACGTCACAACGACNGGGTGCTCTTTGTACGTAGCGAAACAGTGGAACTACAATGTCAAGCAAGCCTGGCCAGGAACCGACAATGGTAATAGTGTCCAAGCATGAAATGGAAAAGTGGTTGGTTGGACTCGTGATATAAAAGCATTAGACATAGTCAGAACAAAAAATATTGATGAGCTTGAAAACAAGCCCACAAGATTTACTCAGGAGACATGAGGGGTCGATGGTCAAATTGTATCTACCCCAATTGTTGAATGCAAAATGTGTAACACGCAACAAGAGACAATGATGGATTTTGAGGGTCAATTTGTATATTGAGGGACTTTCACTGTTGTATATAAAAGCAGGAAACATTCAGAAAAGGGACACATTCGGAAAAAGGACCAAGTAAATAGAAATTGAAAGCAAAAGAGATAAAGGGGAATTTGTTTGCTAATTTGTAGATCGCGGAAGTCCAGGTGTTGTTTGTAGGTAGCGGAACAATGGAAACACAATGTTGAACCCATCTATCTGGGAACCCACGATTCAAAAATCTTGTTCAATATGAAAGGGGGAAGCGATCGGTCGGGCTGGTGATATAAAAGTAACAGGGGAAATCTGAAGACGTGAATCTGCCAACTCCCGCAACTAGACATTTTCTGAAAAACAAGTAACCAACCAGAAAGGGAAAGCAGAGGCCAAAAAGAAAGGGGATGGCAATTTTCAGAAGTGGGAATTGGTATAAGAAAGGCCCATTGATGGGAATTGGTATAAGAAAGCGAGGCATGTTTATAGTTTTCAGGATCTGTTTCTATAAGAGAAGCATCGAAAAGCTACAAGAAAATCAATTTTGGGATGTTTAAGTAAAGTTGTTGTACTGTTAGCTTAACCGCAAGTATAACAATGACGAATTTGAATTTTAATGTCCTCTCGTTGATATGATAGTTCCATTAGACTTCACACACTGTATATTCTTTTATTTCAAATTATTCCAGAAGATAAATTTTTCTAAGTTCATCGATCAAGGAAAAGTGCTAAAAACGAGATAAAGGGGAATTTGTTTGCTAATTTGTAGATCACGGAAGTCCGGGTGCTTTTTGCAGGTGGCGGAACAATGAAAACATAATGTTGAACCCGCCTATCCGGGAACCCATGATCAAAAAAGTTTGTTCAATATGAAACAAGTAAACAATTCATCGTGTTGGTGATATAAAAGTAAGTGGAAAACTGAAGACGTGAATCCACCAACTCCCGCACCTAGACATTTTCCGAAAAAACGAGTAAGTAACCAGAAATGGAAAGCAAAGGGCAAAAAGAAAAGGGGATGGAGATTTTTGGAAGCGGGAATTTGTGTAAGAAAGTGCATTGATGGTCTTAACAGTAACTATGAAGTGAAATAAACATGTGAACAAGTTCTTCCATCAAGGAATAGATACAACGAGCCATGCTTATAGTTTCTAGGATCTGTATGTATAAGAGAAGCATCGAAAAGCTACAAGAAAATCAGTTTTGGGATGTATGAGTAAAGTTATTGTACTGTCAACTTCAGCGCAAGTATAACAATGATGAATTTTAATTTTAATATCCTCTCGTTGATATAATAGCTTCATTGGACTTCGCACAGTATATATTCTTTTATTTCAAATTATTCCACGAGATTAATTTTGCTGACTTCATCGATCAAGGAAAAGTGTTAAAAACAAGACAAAGGGGAATTTGTTTTCTAATTTGTAGATCGTGGAAGTTCGAGTGCTATTTGCAGGCGGCGGAACAATGGAAATGAAATGTTGAACCCATCTATCTGACAACCCGCCTATGCGGGAACCCACGATCCAAAAAGTTTGTTCAATATGAAACGAGGAAGCGGTCGATCGAGCTGGTGATATAAAAGTAAATGGAAATCTGAACACATGAATCCACCAACTTCCGCACCCAGACAATTTCCCAAAAATGAGTAAGTAACCAAAAAGTGAAAGAAGAGGGTAAAAAAGAAAGGGGATGGCAATTTTCGGAAGTAGAAATTGGTGTAACAAAGCCCCGTTGATGGTCTTAACAGTAACTATGAAGTGCATTAAACATATGAACAGGTTCTTCAATGAAGGAATAGATACAACAAGACATGCTTATAGTTTCCAGGATCTGCTTGTATAAGAGAAGTGTCAAAAAGCAACAAGGAAAATCAATTTTGGGATGTCTAAGTAAAGTTATTGTACTATCATCTTCATCGCAAGTATAACAACAATGAATTTGAACTTTAATGTCCTCTCGTTGATATGATAATTCCATTGGACTTTGCATAGTATATATTCTTTTATTTCAAATTATTCCAGGAGATTAATGTTGTTAAGTTCATCGATAAAAAAAAAGTGCTAAAGAGAGCAACATACCACATTTGCATCACAAACTTTATATCAAAGGGAAAAGCATGTCCTCTATAGTCTTTAATATCATAAAAAAACTGCGAATATCCTGAATGTATTATTAATATTTCAGAGCGAAGCATACAACCAAGAACCAAGTAAACACCAAATGTATTGATATATTGATATATTGAACAAGAAATGGAATTCCATTATATATCAAACAACTTGATACATAAAAAAAAACACATCTTCCCATTGGTTTTCGTTTCCTGAAAAAGATTGATACGATTTTTTTTATTTTTTTTCAGCCGATATGCAATATTACATTGTCCTGATTCAAGGTAAATTTGATATGTATCTGAAAGTCGCGCAGCATGTAGACACTCTTTTCCTTTTTATGTAGGTATGCTTCATATGGAAATTTTGTTAATTCGGGAAGCACATCTTGTAACAGAGGTTGTCGAATTGTACAATGCACGGTTGTGTTGCCAACAGTTCAGATAGCAACATTGAGGCAATGTCTATATATGTATGGACATTTTTTATTGCATCACAGACAATTAATTGTATCATCACTTATGAAGGCAGAAGCAGAAGAAAGAGAGTTCCATTTCACACACACAGGCTCAAAGGGGATCGAGTACACATTCGCTGCAACCAAAACACCTTCAGCCTGGAAATGTGAGCATAGCAGTTAATGTATTGAACAATATAATATACAATTGCACCCCCTAAAAAAATTAGAAATTAAAAAAAAATGCAAAGATTTGGTCAAGGCTATTTGTATGAGGAAAGTGAGGATGAAACTATAGATGTATACGCACAACATTTTTAGAGATAGTTAGCTTCTTGAGATCCTGTACTATGTCTTCTCGCAACTCTGTTACAAATGTTGATTGAGCGGTGCGAAAGATCCTTTCTTTACCATCTCTTTTCTTTATTATATCTTTGAAGAGCATAAGTGGAAATTTCCCTTTATACAATTGTTGTTCGACTAATGAAAAAAAAATTGAATACGTATCGAACAATTGCAGCTGCAACATGGAACAATGCAATATTTGTGTAACTTAACCAAGATACATGGACATGTGAAAGAAAAGGAAAAAACTGGATATGGAGAACGATACCATTGCATTGTCGTTGTCTAACTCTCCATATTTTATATGGAGAAAGTGTTGTGAGCCAATTTTTCTTGCGAGTGTCACAGCTGAGCCAATGGTTTTGATTGGGTAAATGTCATTGCTCTATGCAAGTTGGCTGATAGTTGTGTCCAGGACAAAACAATATTCCGAACAAATAGCGGGGATTTTCTCCACGATACTTGTTTTATTGAGCGAGATAATTCGATAACGATCACCACGGTCATATAGTTTTTTGGGAAATATATTAAAATTTGTAATGGATATCCCATTACCTAGAAATATCTTTTATGCATGTTTGTGTACAAGTTGTGTAGGAATAGTTAATGTAACTGTCATGAGGGCCTCCTTGTCTGTCATCTCAGCATGCATAATGGATCTAGTTTTGTTTTCCTTGTCCAAGTAGGTGCTATAGATGACCATTATGTACCCTATGAACACTTGTCCAGTTCAGTGGTTGTTCAAGCCCTCTATTGATAGTATTTTCGGTGTTACAAGTTTAGACTTGGTGACAATTTTTGAATAGGAAAAGTAATGTGAATTATTTTTTTTATTTTCTTTTTTTTCTTGCCATGAATGTACAAGTAGATGCACAGCTTGGATGAACTATGGAACCAGGGTTTTACAACCATACCTCTTAGTTTGCGGAGCCTGCGCTGTGTTTAGCGTCTCGCTTTCACTTGTTGATACTTCTTGTGAACTACAAAGTATGTGTTGCAAATGACATCAACATATTCACCATGCCATAGATGAAAAAATAGTTGAGGATATTTGTTTGGTAAACATACGAGGAACATAATGTATGCATCTTTACCTTTGGCCTTGTCGATCTGTTGAGGTTTGGGATGATTGACTACTCATGGGCATGTCACTAGTCCAACTTTTTCTGATGCAAGCATGTGTAGATGAACATCAGAAGGACTAAACAAGCATATGCATTGTATATTGTCCATTATTGTTCTTAATGACACATGCAAGGTCAAAGAAGATGGAATATGAAATAGGGTGTGAAGGGATACTCAGGAAACATGAGGACCCGAGGATCAAATTGTATGCCTCAGTTTTTTTGACTGAAAAAAATATGTAACAATAAATAGGGCGTGATGGCGACGCAGGAGGGCCAATATATATAGCATAGAACCTTTGAGGCCAGAGACATAATCTTGAACCCGCCAGCCCGGCACCCACAATCGACAAAGTGGGTAAGTATGGAATAAGGTAGAAGCATGACCATAAATGTGAACCCATGAGTCTACCAACCCGTGCACCAAGGAAATTTCGGAAAGACGACTAAGAAGAGAAATCAGAAAGAAAAAGGGATAATAGAAAATGGAAAAATTAGAAATGGGGAGGGCACAAAGGCCCATTGTTGCCAAATCATTGTTTTCTAGTCCAATATTATATGTCCCAACCCATTTTGTATGTTTAATTTACTAGCAGAGTTGGTATACCTTTTCGAAGATTGCACAACAGAACCCTTTGCTGTTGCATATAAGAAACCATCTTCCTTTCCAATCAATATGTTTCTTCCAAGGCAGCAATGCTGAGTATACAATGGACGTGAAGGCAAGTTAGTATGAAGAAAGACATGTAAAAGAAAGATATACAGTTCTATTTATTTCAATGTAGCAGCAAAGAGACTATGATTCACATGAGAATAAGCATAAATATACTTAGTATATACATACAGTAAAAAAGGTGCAAAGCAGTAGAACAAATACACTGACAATAAATGAAATACTAAATACTGGAATATGAAATAACAGTACAGGTATGCACCTCTGAAACTCCTCGTCTATATTCGCGCCAAAGAGTCCATCGTCCTCTCTAGCCACTCTGTTTGTTCAAATGTAGGAATGCAAGGAAAATACAATAGACACATGAAGATATGTAATGAATATAAGTTACTATGCAGGAAGGCATGAAATACATACAACAAACAAGGTGAACACATATACAAACAATAAATGAAATACAAAATAATGGAATATGAAATAACAGTACAAGCATGTACCCTTGTATCTCGTCTTCCATTGTTGTACTTAAGACTACTTCGTTTTCTCTAGCAATTCTGTTTGTTTGAACATGGGAAACCCACAAAATACAATGAACATGAACGGAAGTTGGTATGTAGTGGAGAACAAGTAATATGTACATACAGTAAATGAGAATCAACGAATAGAATAAAATATAGTTAGAAACATGAAATTTTGCTTTTCTCCATCCATGGTTGTAAATATATAAAGTTTTTCCCTGCCCAAAATATATTACAAGCCACAAAATATTAAGAAATTGCATGGACATAGATAAATGATTTTGATTTTCTGTGGAAAAGTATCTAGATATGCTTTTAGACATGGAAATATAATTTTGTTGTATCTTTGGTGTACGTATCATATCTTAGGTACAAGAAAAATTGTATCATGGTCACACTAGTCTGTGTAAAGGATAAAGAAGTTGTATTGTGATATGGGAACATTTCACCATATATGGTTAATAAGTGCGTTTTTGCACATGTTTTATCTTAACAAAAAAAACAACAGATATTGCAAGTGCACATGTAGTTGTCCAAGTATTTGTTATGCCACTTTTTGTATCATGTCAACACTGAAGTATCAGTGAAATTTCACAATAGAACAGGAGGGCATGGAACAGGCACTTGATCTCGGCCTCGTCAGACACAGAAAACAACACAACCGCAGGTCAACTCGCGCGTCTAGGGTCTGAACACCGCAAAGCTCCCCCCCCCCCCNAACAAAAGACAACTCCAACTGTCGGCGCAGGATCCCAACCCTGCAAATCCAAAGCAAACAAAAGAAAACAGCAAGCACCAAACCATCGATAAAGCACGAACAGGACCGATCACAACCACAAGTCCCCCAGATCGTAAACCTGAGACAAAAAACAACAACCAACAACCAACGAACCAATGGACCAACGAACAAGAAACAAACACTGAACTAGAAAACAACATATGTATCTCCAACGAATACCAAACTACAATCGAAGCACAAAAGGAACCGAAAACATATGACGAGCATGCCAGTAGAAATAAGCAAACATTCTTACTTGCAAACTGCAAACACTGAACAACAAAATAAGGAATAGAAAATGAAATTATGGCATCGAAACTTACTATGAAACGATAAACGACATAAGAATAGGTTGAATTGTGGGTGCACCACCTGGACCCCACAAAGGAAAATAAAAAAAGAAAAAAAGATCCAACTGCGAATGAAGAACCCCAACCTTGAAAAGTTTAACCAAAGAACAACAAGTAGAAGCTAACGAACCAGCAAAGAAGAAGCACTCACCGAACCAGTAAACAATGTATGTAGCTTCAACGATGACAAAATTTCATTCAAAGCCTAGAAGAAGTATTAAACATACAATGCCTATTGAAGTGGCAGTGAACAACAATATTGTCCAAATTCACTGCAACATTGTATGGAAAATTTCGAGGAAAAATGTACTCCAAGAAGTTATTTAGGTAAACATTTGAGGCCGCCATGCTATGTAAGTGCTTCACGATATGAAAACATTTAAGCTGTCAGGGTTGTTTCAGGACCTCACGCCATGTAAACATTTAAGTTGTCAGGCTTATTCAAGCACCTCAAAAAAATTGTCAATGATCTAAACCTTTGGTATGCAAACATTTCAATACAAATACGAACAAAGGACTAATAATAATAGGACAAATACATTAATAAAAATAAATAAATAAAAAAATAGTGTCCATGCTCAGAACTTTCGGTTTGTAAACATTTCAGTAAAAATGTAATAAAAATTAGAAAGGAGCGACTAAGCTCAAAACTTTGGATATCTACACATTTACAGCATTGGGAACAACAAAGCTGGCAATAAGACCTCATATATATTCTCCAATGAGATGATGACATACAAGTTTTGTTTTTATATAAAAAATAATGTTTTTACTTCTATAGTACGAACAATAGAAACGATGCGAAAATTTATAGTCAAAGGATAGATTAATATGAAGTCAACGAATTATCGATCACTATAGTCCCTCTGCGCCTTCGACAAGGACTAATAAGAAATTTATCTCAAGTTATAATTCTACTTTAATGATATAAATGTTTACTATGGATTTTAAAATTGAAATTTACAAAAAAAAA
>JASDQU010196037.1:4071-23646 GCA_032191745.1 Picea mariana | reverse complement strand
CTGGTGGGACGGAGGTGGGGTCAGTGTGAGGGCGCGGGGAACAGTAACGGTAGTTACGGGTGATGGTGTGGGAATAGGGTGGGGGTTTAAGAACAAGGGGGGGAACTGGTGCGGGTAGGGGGTTTAGGAACAGGGTGGGGGTGTGGGTGTGGGTTTGGAACTCAGGTACGAGTGGGGTAATTTTAGGGGGAGAATGCACAGGCGGGGAAAATTTTACTGGCGGAAGCAGGATCAAAACACAAAGCTCTGATACCACTGTAACATGAAAGTTATTCTTTACTGAGAAATAGATATTTCTGAATATTAATATATGATTAAATATGATAAAATTGATGATTACACTACCCTTGTGACGGTTGCTATATAGCATTGACTGGTCACGAGGTGAGGAGGTACGTGCCTCTTGATTTAGTTAAATGATATTAATTATTATTACAATTTATTATATTTATTATTGTTATCATTTTATGTTCGTAACAATCTAATCTTACGCTCATGAGATCAACATGTTGAATTTTCACTAAGCTAGGCTCAAGCATGAGGTTTATTTCATTTTAGGATGTACTTGAACCATAAACAAATGCAACAACACCATACACAAGTGCTGCAATAACCAAGATCACAAGTAGAATAACCATGCACAAGAACACAAGAAATATCCTGGGAAATCCTTCTACACAAGGGAAGAAAACCCAACAATCCTTTGCTATATTCTCAAGAGAAGATCCCCAAACCATAAATCTAGATGCACATAAGAGGGTGCTTCTACAACCTTGAAACTAGTGCCCAAGGGAGGTGTGCACTTCATCCTTAAAGGTAGGTCTGAAATTTCCAAATGACAAGTATGTTTCCTCAATGGGGAAATCACCTTTATTTATACAAGATGAGACACAACAATAGGTGTGTCTATTGGCACAACAGGGCCGACCTCAATAACTCAGAAATATAATTATTTATTACAATAAACATTAATTATCTTTCGCATATGGTGGGGCCGACTTGTACCCTTTACATATGGTGGGGCCAACTTTGCAAGGGAACCACACGTCCACTAGTGCTCAGCCACTAGGGACACATCCACTTGTGCTCAACCACATGGACGTCATACTCAACAGATCTCTATCTCAACTGAGTCCACAGGAGAATCATCTGGAGTACCATCTCAAGCCTGACTCAACTGAGTCCACAGGAGTACAAAGGCAGGAGACCACATCGACTCAACTCTCACATAGAGGAGAACGATACACCCATCACATGGGCATACCCAACACTGGGGCACGACTCAACTCGGTCGAGAGGAGAACGATACACCCCATCACATGGGCACACCCAACACTGGGCTCTCTCACAGGCTGACTCAACTCAGTCACATAGGAGAACGTATCCTGGAGAATGTCACATGACGCTGCAATCATCAACACAACGGTCGTGACTTAATCATTCGTTGAGGTCACTTAAGTCACTAAAGTGACCCACAACCTCATAAAGTCACTTTTTACACATTAAAAATAAAAGCTCAACTTAACTTTATAAATCGCTTTATAAAGTCACTTTATAAAAATAAAGTCACTAGGGAGAAATGTGCTCGGTCACTTCCTTATGCTGGGTGCCGCCTATGTAGAAGTACCTCTGAGCTACCAAATCTAACACATGTTACCACCTACCATGTACACTCCTCCCTGTGGTAAATATGTTGAAGTCAACACAAGGGAGAGAGTCACTTAGTCAGATGTCAATAATGTCAACACCTGCCAAGTGTGAAAGAAACCCACCAATAATGTCAATGGGTCCTAAGGTATGAGCACAACCTGCTACTGTGAAAGATGTTCTAAAATTGAACAATGACGAAGATGATTCGATCAAGGCCCCTGGCCCAATAATGCTTAGCCTTTTCCAGTGCGAGATAATTGCCAATGAGGCTAATGACCATCAAGGTGCTCCACTTATGGATCATCCGCAAATAATGTGTTGAAGTCGATGCAGGATGATCTATTGAAAAAAAGAGCAACGATGAAAACTCTTCTGTTAGTGTGAAGTGATAACTCAAGAAGATATAAGATGTATGGTACCATGTCCCTATTGCCGGATGAGGAGGACGAATGACTCAAAGCAGAAGACTCAATGATAAGCAATGAAGAGACAAGACATAAGATGACTCAAGACTTCCCCTATGTCTTTTCAAATCTACCCATCCTAAAGGCTCAATGCTTTGGAACATGAAGAAACGAAACCCTCATCCAGGCTCACTCTAATGATAAGACACAAAGGCTCAACATATGTATGATGAAACACTCATAATTTGACCCAGGAATAGCAAAGTGGAAAGCCCCTATACTATGAAAGGAAAAACCTACAACATCAGAAGACACGACCACATGCTGAAATGCAAAGAAAAATAAGTGACACTTAGCTAAGTCTGAAAGTAAAAGAACTGAATGGAAAATACTCTGCAAATGAAAGGTTAAATTGCTGTCCTCAAACATAAAAATCAACAAGGAAAATCTGAAAATGACATGCGGAAAGGAAAGGAAACTAAGACTAACACCCAAAATTTTCAATTCAATGCTGCCATGATCAAATCAACATACTCGAAAGACCAATCTAACCATGCGGCTAGGTGATCAGTCAGACGGGAAAGTTCAACAAAATCAACCTTCTAGTGCAACCAACTGTGAAATCTCATATGTTGGAAAGATGCCTTTATGTACTTGCCAACGAAAGCATAATTGAAGGTTGTTGGTTGGAATATGGAACATGGTATTTCAACAGTAATAAGCATGAATGCATGAGAGCCAAAACTCTTAGAATCTACCTGCTAAAATACCTCCATCATCTTGAACTCAATTGGATCATAATGAACCTTGATATCCAAGCAGTGATCAGTCAAAGGATCTTGAAGAACAAGATCTGAATTTGGGATCATAGGAAAAATGTAAGGGATATCATCCTCTGGTTGAACCAAAAGTGGCTCCTCCTGCTGTAATGGTATCTGATCAAGCTGTTCATGCACCACTACTGGGATGTGCATGGGTGAAGTCTCTTGCTAATCCAATTCTACATAGCTGACTTGTGGTTATTCCTCTCGAAAATTTTCATCATCACTGGAATGAGCCAATGAAGACCCTTGAGCACTAATCTCTTGATCTTCATCTTCGTGGAACTCTGCATACGACTCAATGTTGGTAGTACGGCTGCCGTTACACCAAAACCTGCAGGTGATTGGTAAACTCACCACCACCAGATTTCAAGGATCCACGAGAGGCGATTAGTCCCTTGTCACGATACACACATGGAGCACTGACTACTTGCAATTTCGTGCAACAATCTCCCCCTCAGCGCGAGCCGAGCATGTATCGAACTCGTGACCTCTAGCTTTGATACCATTTGTTGGTAGTACGACCGTCGTTACACCAAAACCTGCAGGTGATTGGTAAACTCACCACCGCCAGATTTCAAGGATCCACGAGAGGCGATTAGTCCCTTGTCACGATACACGTAGGGAGCACTGACTACTTGCAATTTCGTGCAACACTCAAGTGGTGCAACTACTGGTTCCTGATCATCCAAGCTTAGCCTTCATCATCCCGTTCATCTCCGGGAACTTGATAAGGTGCAAGTTTTGGTTCTTCTTCAATAACAAGGAGTTCTTGCACTTTTGTAACAACTGATGGTTGAAAATCATGGATCGGAAGAAACCCATAGGTTGCAAGAAAATTTATTTCTAACTTCATAGCAGCAACTTGGGCCTTCTCCAGATTTTAAGGGTCATTACTCCGAGAAACATACCAAAAATTCCATCATATGACTCAAGATAATAAATCAAAGCAAAAGCAACATTAGGCCTTATAGTAGTAGGAATTTTATAATAAGCCTCAGAAAAACGAGCATTAAAATCAGTGACGGTCTCATTCCAATTCTTTTTAATATTATCAAAAACAGTAATTAAGGAAAAATTGTGTTGTTTATCCACCCATCTTTTAATGAACTTCTCTTGGAACGAATCCCGTTCATCAATGGAGGCATTAGGAACAAATTTGTACCATGTTCGTGCCTCCCCCTCGAGGGTAGGCTCAAACATCCTCATTACCACATCCTCATGTTCCGTGTCAAAATCATCCATCCCGTTTAAAAATTCAGCTAAGTGATCCTCAGTCGATACTCCAACCTTCTCCGTGAACGAAGGTATGCATTTAAGATAGTCACCTGCAGGTAAGTCACGAGGATAATTCGAAAATGCAACAAGACTCAGTGGGTCATGAGTAGAGAATCTGTACCTTACTTGTGGCTTGACAGCCCTGACCATAATATTAATCTGAGATTGAAACAGTCACAGTTTCGGCCATAATACTAGCTTGAGATGAAAATAAAACCAAAGATGAAGGTTTTGAGGTTAGACTCACCATAGTGCTTATTCGTAATGTTCCCAAGCCAATATGCTAGGAACATCACAGTTTTGGGTGTCTTTTAAACTTTTACTGGTTGTGGTATTTCGTCAAACACTTTGCTGATTTACTTGTTTGTATGCGTTGACTTGTAGATTGACCTCTTGATTTCGGCCTTAGGGTTTATGTTGATGAATTTAATATGTGTTACATCAATAAACAAGAAGATACCGTAATGGAACATACCTCAACCATATGCAAGATCAACAAGATGATAGACAAGCCAAAACACTTTAGATCTGATTTTATTCATAAATAGAAGAACCTGCTACAATGAAGATGCCGATCTGGAATGCTCAACAGATGGATCCAATAACATAATAGGAGCTGCTACAAAATGCTCCAAGACGATACTATAAGCCTCCCAAAGGCTGAATACACCATGAATACCAATACAAGAAAGATCTGGGCCGTATGAAGTGTCAACCCTCAAGCTGGAAGATGCCATGCCTTGCTGGAACCCTGAATAGCCTCAATAATTCGGCCCTGCTGCCAAAGATGTCCAAATGCTCCAATGAAGATGTCAAGCAGTAGATCGGATAACTACAAGAACAACCCAAGTGCTCAAATCTCCAAGACCCCTCTCAAAGTCATGGATCTAGCCTCCCTCCAAGAAATGGTGCGCCCCCCTGGATGCCTGAAACCCTAGATAATTTGGCCCTCCTCCTAGAGGCCTCCAAATGCTCCATAAAACCACTAGAATGGTAGATCGGGGCTTGGTTACCTCCCTGGTGAAGTCTCAAGTGAAATGATGAAGATCTGATCTACCAAATGGCTGAGATCACTTTTTGAAGTGTGCTCCTCTCCTCCAATTCGTCCCATGCATCCAATAAATCAAATGATCCATAAAACTCCATCGGAATGCACTAGATCTAATGGCCACGACCCTGCAATGAAAACCCAGGTGCTATAATCTCCAGAAGCCTTGCCAATCACCTGGAACAAACTTCTCTCAATGGATGGTGCGCCCCCCTTGCTGGAAACCCCCAATGGTGCGCCCTCCTTCTCTTCCTGTGCCTGTGGCTGGTGTAGAACCCTCCTGTACTGAGTAGATCTGAACTAGAATGGTGTGGGAGCGTATTGCTTCTCCGAGACCAAGCTTGGGACAATTTAGGTGGAATCATTCACCACCGAATCGTCCTCTAGGGTTTGTAAGTCAAAACCCTCAAAACCCCCAAGGTATGGGCTCTCTAGCTAGAAACCAGATATCAAAATGATAAACATACATGAATGAATGGGAGAATAGAGGCCCTTGCCTCTTCTTTATACTTCCTGCATCCCCTTGTCTCTCCAAAGTGACTTCTCTTTTTTAATTATTAATTAATTAATTAACCTTTTTACCTCTGAAAAGTGCCTTATCTCTCCTCGTGGCTTCCTTGGCCACTGAAAGTGACTTCTCACCATCCTATCCTGTAGTGTTGCTCCTCCCGATTCCAATGAGCTATTACACTGAGAGGTTCCTCCAAGTATTGTGCCCAAAATGACCTCTTTAGTGAATTTAATTGACTTATAGCCCAAAATACTCAAAATCATGGAAATCGTCGGAATGCAACGGAACCAAAGCCAATCCATGCGGAATGGATCATAATGATGAAATAGGATGAGCGATGCAAGCTGGACCCCAAAATATCCCTCAATAGCTCCTGTACTCGCTATAATCTCCAACTGGCTACTTTGGTCATCATAACCCTCTGTAATGTAATGATGTCCCAAAGTGGGGACATTACATTATCGAAAGAACCTATCAGAGACTCAGTATTCTTACCAACTTAGGGAGTTCCCGGTGAAAGCATAGTCTTGTTCTGGAAAAGATGTCAGGGTTTTCTCAGGCTGGGAACTAGACCTTGCAAGGGAATCAAAATCTGATGATCTTCTCGTGTAAGTTCCCATGTGGAGTTGTCCTTGTATCTTGTGGAGTCGCTAGGTGGGCTAAAAAACAATATATCAATCAAAGTAAAAACTCACTGATATCGTTGCCACTAAGGTTTGCGTTCCCTGACAATGACACCAATTTGTTAGCATACTTTTCCACCCCCCAATCAGATCTGATATAATGTAAAATCAGCGATGGAAAAGGTGTTAATTCAAGGAGAGAATGCCCTAAGTGTCATTGACAAACTCCTCTCTGTTCGGGCTGGTGCGTGCCAACCTCAGGGGGTGTTCATAAGTAACTCGCTGTTGATTTGGGTCTGATTTTCTGCAATAAAACAAAAAAACAGCAGACAAACTTGTCTTGGACAGCGTGTAAAACCGTCCAAGTCGTTAGGAGAAAGATAGTATATTTCACTTGGAAGGATCCCTGCAGTGTTAGCGTGAGAACGATGAATAGAAAGAGGAAAATAAAGCACAATTAAAAGGTCGATTCTAACCACAATAAAAGGATCAAATCTACTAATTGAATGCACAAAGTAAGATCACAATACCGACAAGAAACGAAAGCTCGATACAAGCAAAACACTTCTTTATTAATGGCTTGCCAAAGGGCCGATTGCACCACATAAGAACAACACAAGAACCAGTACAATGGTTATCTTCGCACAAAGAAATAGAAGTTAGACTATAGAAGAATGAGAGAAGAGAGAGAGAGTATGTAAGCTGTTGCTACAAAAATCCGACCCTGAACAATGAAGAGCTCACTCCAATATGTAGGTGAATGGGGGCACACTTCCTAAGAAAGCCATAGAGGGCGCACATGAGGGTAAAAGAGGAAGGTAAGCACATGAAAGGCTAAGTGAGAGTGAAGGAGAGGTAGTGCGCATGGGAGAAGAGTGAGTTATGTCCACACGTTGGAGGGTTTAGGAAGAGATGGAAGGCACACATGTGAAGATAAGAGAGCGCATGGGGATGGGTGTGCCCTAATTTTTAGGGAGGAGGGTGCACAAGAGAGTGAACAAGGGAGAGTAGATGCACGTGTGGAAGGAGAGGTTAGGGGGGAGTTTAGATGAGATATGCACTAGGAAGGAGTGGGAGAGAGAGATAGGTCACGCATGGGAGGAAGAGTGGAGTGAGAAGGAGGAAGAGTGCCACACATGTGAGGAAAGAGGAGCAAGGGAGGTGCCCATGAGAGTGGAGAGATAGGTAATGAGGGAGGAGGAAATGCACCAAGGGTTTAAGAGGGATGAGTAGTCCATGGAGGTGCACATGAGAAGATAAGAGAGCGCATGGGGATGAGTGCGCCCTAATTTTTAGGGAGGAGGGTGCACAAGAGAGTGAACAAGGGAGAGTAGATGCACATGTGGAAGGAGAGGATAGGGAGGAGTTTAGATGAGATATGCGCTAGGAAGGAGTGGGAGAGAGAGATAGGTCACGCATGGGAGGAAGAGTGGAGTGAGAAGGAGGAAGAGTGCCACACATGTGAGGAAAGAGGAGCAAGGGAGGCGCCCATGAGAGTGGAGAGATAGGTAATGAGGGAGGAGGACATGTGCCAAGGGTTTAAGAGGGATGAGTAGTGCATGGAGGGAGGAAATAGAAGGAGATAACACATGGAGGGATCTTATAATGGATGAGGGAGTCATGCGTTAGCTTGGAGAGTGAATGCACCCTATTTAATAGGGAGTTATGGGGCGTGAGTGAGGATAAAGGAATTAAATGCACAGAAATTGAGATAATGGTAAGTGAAGTGAGAGAAAGGTGATTTGTGCTTTAATTAGCTCAATCACATCAAGGAATCATATGCCACCTCACCCACATGTCCACACCATTAATTACTTGCTTTATTCCTTGTAAAGTGCGCCCCCTTCATTAATTAAGCCATCCAACTACCACTTGTCACACTGTTATACTGCCATTTGTCGAAATCTGACCCTGCCACTTCTCACCTTTGGAGGCGACTACCCCTGCTATAAATAGAAATTGCTAAACATAGGAGTTCGACCCTAAAAAATAGGAAATTGCCAAATATGTCCGAGATGACTAGGAGACCACCGCCAGATGTTAAATGTCTAAAAACAGACATTGCTAAAAATAGAATCTCGCCGCATGTCACAATGATATCATACTCATTGGAATCAATATTTCGAGAGGATTCCAAATATGTAATCATAATTGACATGTGAGCGCTGGTGCTCCACCTGCTAAAAATAAAAATACTGACCCGTCATCCTGGAAAAGGCCCAATAGACTCAGAATGTCTCAAGGATCAATACTGTAAGCTCAAAAATGTCATATGAGTCTCCAGTCACTGTCTCCTAAAAAGTAGGGCACCTGCTAAAAATAACAATCTCTCTCAAATCCATGTGAAACTATATTGGCTCTGTCTTTAAAGCAAAAATCATCACAACACCACTCCTGTACCTTTCTCTGATGGGAACCAATCTCTAGCTCACACAAGTGCTCAATATGGGTAAAATATCTGAATGCTAGCCAAAATGGACTATGTTGGCTCTTAACCTTCAAGGTTCTCAAGGCGAGAAAATCCAATGGTTAACATGACCACATCTTACCCTCCCATGCAAGTCGGTTCTCTAGCATTGGCTTGTGATCCATGTTTTGAGGTGAAAAGGGTGATTTGGGTCAGCTTGCACACTCCCAAAGGTGAGCACTCCTCGTGGGGGGAATTTAATTCTTCATTTAGGTACATATCACACACTTGGATCCCCAATGATGCTTTCAAGCAAGTTGATCCTCATTTAGACACAATTTAGCATTCTTTACTGGTATGTGTGCACCATATGAGGTCCACGTTGACCCTTTCTTCCATACACAAGTCTTATGAAGGTTCCAAGTGTCATAACATCAATTCTATCATCAAAATTGTGCCTTCAAGCTTACTTCTTCGACCAACAAGTCAAGTGCTCCTCATGTGTAGGTCTTTCACACTTTCTTTGGCTCGAATATTGTGTTGGGCAGGCCCCCTCATCTAAGCATTGTATGCATGGAAGAGTTTTATCTGCTAAAGGCCCCACATTATGAAATTGAGCTGCTTAACCCCGAGTAGTCTTTTCTCCATGTCTTGATCAAGCTATGAGTGATGAACACAACCATGCCGAAGCCAAAATCCAACAAGGAAAGTCTGCTCTAAGCTCTCTGAATGCTAGTGTTGCACATAAGACCCTAAATTCAGCTTCATTGACCTCAAAAGCATAACTTTTGATCACAATTGCAAGTGCATTGTACGTGGTCAAGGAAAAGGCCAAAACTACTCAAGTAAGTCACGGGGCGCCTCTTCCATGTTCAACTCTGTCGATAAACTTGTCGTTGCAACTGATCTTCCACTTAACCTAGGCAAGCAATGTCAGGTCATAACAAGACAAAAGGTTTCCTTGTAGGAGATGTGGAACTGGTTAGGACAAAGAATTAATGGAAAAAGAGATGTGTTCCCTTTGGCATTAATATTTTAAGCATGTTGAAAGTTCTTTTTAATTTTAAATTTATTGTGACTCGTGTTAGTCTTTTAATTTTGTTCATTTTAGTCACTTAGACAAAATTTTAATAATTTTCTTGTTGAGATCGTAAGATAGTGGATATTGATTGTGGCTCATGCTATTATTTTAATTTTGTTCAATTTAGTCATTTAGAGAAAATTATATCAGATTTCTTGTTAAGATCATAAGATAGTGGATCTACGGTGAAGTATTCAATAAACTCTAATAAAGTACAACATAAAAATATTATAGCACTTGAATATTGATCACAATAGAGATGAATTCATACCATGTGCTTAAAAGGGAAATCCAACACCAAAGAAAGAAGTTCGTTGACCAAAAAAGAGGAGTGTTATAGGTAAGTTTGCCTTTATTCCTTTTATCAAATAACACCTTGAGTGATTAATTTAGAAATGATTAGCTTGATGTATTTATACACCTAAACCTCCATTAGGTTTTAGGGCGCTAGCCCTAAGAGGGTGACAAGGCCGTGTTATCGCACAGTTTGTAGCTAGGAGTAAAGGCTATAAGGTAGAAGGCCAAACTGGTGTAACAGGAACCTATCCCACCCAATGTCACCACAATAGGTAGGTTCTTTCTCTTTAAGGAGGCTAGGCCTAGGGGAGATGTCCCTGGTGACTTGGAGTTTTGAAAGGGCAAGGAATAAAGGACGGGAACAAATTCCCCTTTCACAAGTCACCACCCAAAAGATAGTCCCAGCTAAATAGCCAATAATAAAGTAAATCCTCAATGAAGAACACCTACCTGGAACAAAGCAACAACAAACTAATATATGCAAGCTATATTTCAAAGGGTTAGTACTTCATAAGACTATCTGATAAATGTATATGAGCAATATAGCAATAAATGTTGATGAAATCAATGTTTATAAATAGCAATAAAAGATATGATACTCCACCAATAAATATTGGAACAATGTGTCATTCAAGGTAACCAATCAACACTTCATTCAATTAATGCCTAAACCACCATTCAATTGCTCTCTAAAACAAGACGTTGCTGCATCAAAGATGAAATAACCAAAGATGACGTCAACAAATTAGGGTTAGTAGGTTAGGATTAGTGTAGTTAGGGTTTCAATTTAAAAAGGTTTGAGAGTGTTTTAGATCCAATTCCACTTCAACACTGGAGGTCTTAGATCAGTGCCTTAGGGTTAATGGAGTCATAGGTGAAGAACGCAAAAGTTGAAGGACGTGAGATTTTAAAGGACTAGAGGGATAAGTTTTGAAGTGCTGCTAAAGCAGGGCTCCAAAATCATAACCCTAGGGGAGAGAGGCTCACTCCGGTGTTGCTAAAGCAAGGCCTCGTGCTCTCTCCTCCTTCTCGGCAAACAACTAGCTCAATGAAAAGCAAAGTCAAGACAAGAGGGTTTAAAGAGGGAGAGTGTTGCTAAGGCAAGGCTCTTTCATCAAACCCTAAAAGAAAACGGCCCTAGGTGTAGATAACCCAGGCCTGGGACGTCCTCTTCCTCTTGAAGTCAAAAGGTACGACTAGCTTGAGGGAAGAAGAAAAAGGAGTGTAGCTATGGCTAGGCTCTCTTTTTCTTCTTCAATGGCTAAAAGTTTTTCTATCAGGGGACATGAGACAACGACCTACTTGTGTGTTTGTCCCCTAGGGTTTTGATAAAGCAATATTTGTAAATAGATGCAAGAAATTAAACTACATCCATTCAATCAAGAAGTTTTGCAGAAAAATACTTACATATCATCAAGAAAATAATCATGCAAACCCTAGCTGTAACACCTTCCTTCAAGAAAAACACCATAGAATGCCAAAAATCTCTTCCTTCAACAAGTGCGCCTTCCTCAAATCAGCCAATAACCCAAATTGGGCGCAAATTTCAGACCTCACCAAGTGGTGAGTGAAAGATGATGATAAAATGAGAGTGAAAACCCTCAATATATAGTGTATCAATGATCTAATTTTACTTTTTAGGTCATAAAAAGGCCGACAAGGCCATAATGTCAAAATCATACTGTTTTTACATTAAATGCTAAGTAAAAATCCCCAATCAAGTAAAAATGGGAGTAAAATCCCCTTCAAGGGAGGCGCTAGCCCCTTCTAGGGCAAATGAGACACCAAGGAGAAAAACGTTAGCCCCCTAGGGGCCTCTCCAACATGCCACACGTGCCATTGCTGCCCAGTCTGCCTCCAAAAGCATCCATGAAGCTGGATGACGTCATGGTGAAGATGGAGACGTCCCAAGCCTTCCAAGGCTGGCGTTCCACTGAAAAGGGGTGATTCCCCCCAGGTCTAGTCCTGCCGGAGTGCCTCTGATGGAACGTCCTCTTCCTCTTCGGTGCAAAAGCCCTGATCCATCTCCATCGTGTCTCTACCCCTTGATGGGGTCTTAGCATCCATCTGGTGGGCTCTCCAGCCCCATGGAGGTTCGAATTGGTCATCTCCCCATGTGTACCGGTCCAAATGGTACCTGTTCGTCGGGCATGGTCCTGCACATCAAAAGCTACGCCTTCCATGGGCTCATCAGTCACCGGGATCATAACAATGTTAATCACATTTCATCATCAATATTATTAAACATATGCATAAAAACCCTAATACATCAGTCAATAGCTCAAAGACATTACAGAAACCTGCAATACAAGATCGAAGAAAAGACAAGATGTCCTATTGGGCTAGTATCCACAAGAAAAGGAAAGTTTCTAGGAAGATTTCATCCAAGCCATGTAAGTGACGTGATGTGGCTAGGGGATGTCCAGACATGTGGGTGCAGTGAAGGCCTAGGATGCATAATGTTATCTGTGGGTGCCTTTGTAGAAGGCGAGCTGTACCTGTCATGGATGCATTTTTTCCAAGCCCGTTCTTGCCTTTATTCTTTTTCTTGCTTTATTTTTCTTCTTTTTCTTTTTATTCAAGGGCTGATCAGAGGACACTGCCTTGGCATGGTGACCAGAGCTGACAGTGTTACCTATTATCGCACAGTTTGTAGGAAGGGTTTAGGTAGCTTGAGTCAAGGCTTCAAACTGGCGTAACAGGAACTTCCCCACCCACTGTCACCTCGATGGGGAGCTCTTTCTATTTAGGATGGCTAGTCCAAGGGAGACGTCCCTATGTAATCTGGTTTTTTCGAAGGGCTAAAGGTTTAATGGATCAAGGTAAGAGGTTCCCTTTCACAGATTACTGCCAAGAAGGAGATAGTCAAAGGAAGAAGATAATCCCACTGGATAAAGGCACCTTTTTGCGAGACAAGACAAATAAACTAAAAGAGTGTGCTGCAGTGGTTAGTACTTCAAAGTATTAAAGACTATCTTCAACATATATATGAGCAATGATCAAATGTAATTATTGACGAAGTCAATGATTGCTAAACAAAGACAAATGACTTATATCACTTCTTCAATAAATGCATAAAAGATATGGGCATTCAATGTACACAATTAATCCTTGTTATATCACAATGCAAATCTGCTCATACATATATATTGTTGCTGCGTCACAATGCAGAATTAGGGTGACGTCAGCCCTAATGATAGGTCAAAAATGAAGACAATGAGTAGGACGTTTTGTCAAAGAAACTTATGGATACAATCAACTACTCAAAGACTTATCAAATAGATGACAAATGTCACAACGTTTCAGGCTAAACAAGAGATCAAACAAGAGTACGACGTCACCTATAATGTTTCTGTTGCAACTATGACGTCAGCCTTAAATCAAATTAGTTAGAGAGGCCAAAAGGTAAACGTTTTGCAGATTTAACCACTGAAAATACTTAAGACCTTTATGGTTGTCAAGGGATGACCTAGCCGCACCTTTTAGAGCAAACAAGAGTTTAATAGGCCAAGACGTCACCTCTAGGGTTAGGGTTAGTAAATCTACTAGGGTTAGACGCTAGGTTAGTTAGGGTTTCAAAATTAAAGAGTTTTGAAAGAGTTTTTAAGCACAAAAGCTGAAAGTTACACTTCTAGACTAGTGCCTTGGGTAAATGGAGTCAATTGGAGTGAAACTAATGGCTTGGAGAAATTTAAACCTAAGGACAAGAGGACTTAGTCTAATGGTGCTGCTATGGCAGGGCCACTAGATCCAAAACCCTCAGAAGAGAAGACTTAATTAGGTGTAGCTAAGGCTAGGCCTAAGGCTCCTTATTCTTTCCTTAAGAGTCTTTTGGCAAAACGGCTAGCTTATAAACACAAATCTATGGCTGAAAAGTGTTGCTTAGATACAAGGCTTTTCAAAACCCTAGTAGCAAACCCTAGGTGTAAACTAAATTAGGCCTAGGACGCCTTCTTTCTTCAATTTGTGTTTAAAACTAACTCAAGAAAGGAGAAAGGCTAGTGTAGCTATGGCTAGGCTAGACCTTCTTCAATCAATGGCTATAAGCTTTTACCATGGGGACATGAAGCCACAACCTACTTGTGTGTTGGCTCCCTAGGGTTTTAAAGATTAAGCAAAAACTAGCAATGTAACCATACAAATAAGCAATTTTACCTACAACCATTCAACAAAGAAGTTTTGCATGCAAAATGTACTTACAAATTCATGAAGAGCATAATCATTCCCTAGTTGTAAACCTTCCAATGATAAATAGCACCATATGCCAAAAGATAATCCTCCAAGAAGTTGCGTCTCACTCCAAAAGACCAAAAATATCCAAGACAAGAGCTAAAAGAATATCTCTCCAAGAGAGCAAGTTGTGTTATGATTAAAATGAGAGGCAACGTCCTCTTTTTATATCATCCTCATGACCTTTAACTAACAAAATAAGTCATGGAAAACAGCCGACATGGCTGACTTAACATTATTCAATTATTTGTCACATTACATGCCTAAAATGCCAAAATTAAGCTAATAATGGAGACGTCAGGCCTCTAAAGGGGAGACGTTGGCCCTTTCAGGGCATGATCAGCATCCAAGGAGCAAAACGTTGGCCCCTCAGGGGCTCCTGCAACCTGTCACACGTGCCAAACAAGCCTAGCACGCTGCCACATGCTCTAGAAGTCGTCCAGCCTGCCCTGGTGGCGTCCTGATCACCAAGACCATTGTCCCATCTGCAAGGGGCTGATCCCCATGGGTCAAATCTCTGCCAAAAACGTCCTGATGAGGGCGTCCTTCTTCTTCTCCATGCAAGGGCTAATCACAACTCTGTCCTGCCTCTGCCATCCCAGCAACCATTTGATGGGCTCTTCAGCCCCATGGAGGTCCGAGCTAATCATCTCCCCATGTGCACCGATCCTCTGGTACCTGTCCGCCGGGCATGGTCCTGCACATCAAAGACTACGCCCTCCATGGGCTCATCAGTCCTAGACATCATAGCAATGTAAATCATATCTCATCATTAAAGTTTTCAAACATATGCATGAAATCCCTAACACATCATCTAAGAGCTCAAAGACATTACACAGATCTACTATACAAAGCTAAGGAAACCAACAAGACAACCTATTGGGCTAATACCCACAAGCAATGGAAAGTTTCCTCAAAGGATCATTCAAGCCATGTATAATGAGATGATGTGGTTTCAGGGATGTCCAGTCATAGTCAGACCAAGGGTTGGTGTTGTCTGTGGGTGCCTTTGTAGGAGGCGAGCTGTACCCGTCATGGATGCATTTTTTTCCAAGCCCTTTGCCTTATCTTTCTTTTATTGCTTTTTTACTACAAGGTCTAACGAAAAGGACACTGCCTTGGCTTGGTGGCCAGAGATGACAGCGTTACCCACTGGTATCTTCGCAGAAATGAGAAGGCCGGCTCGTGATGAGACCTCCCATCCTCTTGGTTAGGTCTTGCATTTATTTATTTATCATTTTTCTTAGGGTCCCTTAGTTTCTTATCGAGAGGCTTTTTATTGCCTTCTCGGGGATCCCCTGGGCGAAGCATCTCTAGGTTTTCATTTCCTATGGCTTTTATCTTTTACCAGCTGCTTTTACCTCCTGGGCCTTTAGCCCCTTCTTCCCACAAGACAAAATGTACCCTGGAAGGTCATCCTAATGGCCAGACTAGGGGAATGGGATGGATGAGCGGGATTTAAGATGTAAAAGTGATAAGATGGTGGGAGCGGACGATGGCTCTGCAAATCCCCCTTGGTGGCTAACCAAAACCCTTGAATACCAGCTTGCTAAGCTACCCCATCAATCACCCCAACAATGGTCCAGTGGATTAGTGTAAGATCCAAGCAGTCATCCGAAATGAAAGGAACCTAATGCATACATAAGAAGGTTATAACGATCAAATATGACACATACCATGATACCTCGGACCAATTACCTCATGGAGCAAGAGCCCTCTCTGATGCAAGCCCAGGCCGGCAGTGATGGTGGCTGGTACTGCTGACAGGACAAGTCTGGCTGAGAAGAAGAAAGATGGGCCCTCAAGGGCCATGCCCAAGTTGATCCGCTCTCGTACTCCATGTCTGGGATCATGTGGGGCTCGAGACATGATCTCCTAGTTATCCCTAGATATCGGGGATAACATTACCCACAAGTACTTTCACAGAGATGAGAAGGCTGGCTCGTGATGAGACCCCCTTTCCTTTGGCCATGCAACCAAAGGTCACTGCCCTGGCGTGGTAACCAGATGGTGGCAATGTCATGCTGTTAGGTACCCATGAACCTAATAGGTTGGCTCGTGATGAGACCCCCTATCCTCTGACTAGGTCTTGTTTGTTATTTTTCGGGTCCCTTTTGTTTCTTGTTGAGAGGCCTTTTATTGCCTTCTCGGGGATCCCTGGGCGAAGCATCTTGAGGTTTCATTTTTAGGCTTTGTCTTTTACCAGCTGCTTTTACCTTCTGGGCCTTTAGCCCCTTCTTCCCACGAGATAAGATGCAATCCTTTAGCCCGGACAAGGGGAATGGGATAAATGAGTGGGAGATAAGATGAAACAGTGGTGCTATGATGGGAGCGGACGATGGCTTTTCAGAAATCCCCCCAGTGGCAAACCAAGACCTATGGTAACAGGCTTGCTAGGGCACCCCGTCAATTTCCCCAAGCATGGTCAAGCGGGCTAATGTAAGATCCAAGCAGTTTTTAGAGATAAAAGGAATCAGATGCATATATTTAAAGGTTTTAATGATCAAAAGTGACACATACCATGATACCTGGACCAATTACCTCATGGAGCAAGAACCTCTTCTGATACAGGACCAAGCCGATGGTGATGGATGCTGCTGCTGCTGACAAGATAAAGCTGATGGAAGAAGAAAAGGATGGGCCCTCCAGGGCCATGCTTAGGTCAATCCTGCTCTCGGTACTCCATGTCTAGGCCCTGTGGGCCTCGAGACATGATCTCCTAGTTATCCCTAAAATCGGGGATAACAGGCCGATCTAGGAAAACATAGATAAGTACAATAAGATTGGTTACTTAACCATATGTAGGATGAAGTGAGGATTAACTATAATCTCAACGCCTCCCTTGAGTCGAACGAGGGGCCTCAAAGAAGGCATTACATCCACAAATCATCACAATACACCCCCTTAATGCCAATTTGGGTTTCATCAAAAGCCATATTGCTCGTGGAGAAAACCCTCATGATTCACATTGGGATTGATCATGCTAAACAAAGTCTTTGGTAGAGAAAATTGGTATTTGTCAGGAAGAGGAGGGCTAATTGAAATAAGAGCTTGAGATGGGGGTTCACTTTGATTGCTATGTGGAAGGACTTGCAAGGAAATCAACAACATCGGTGAGAGTAGCAACAACGCTCTTAGGCAGAGACAGGAACATTGAATGGGTAGGATCATTATCATTGTAATCACTGATCAACATTGATAAGCTGCACATTTAGGGTGTCAGTAGCCTCATCTAAAGATAGAGGAGCATTGATAGTCGTCACATTTAGGGTCTTAGTAACCTCATTTGAATATGGAAGACTGAAAGATACATTAGGGAGAGAGGAGGGACCCTGCACATCCAAGGTGTCAATAGCCTCATTTGAAGACGGAGGAGCATCAATAGTTGTCACATTTGGGGTGTTAGTAACCTCATTTGAAGATGGAAGATTGGAAGATAAATCACTGAGAGAGGAGGGACCAAAAGAAGGAGGGGTCCTGTTATCCCCCACTTTCAGGGATAACTAGGAGATCATGTCTCGAGGCCCACAGGTCCTAGACATGGAGTTACCAAGAGCAGGATTAACTTTAGTTTGGCCCTGGAGGGCCCACCTTTTCTTTCTTCCAGCATCTTTATCTTGTCAGCAGCAACAACATCCATCACCATCGGCTTGGTCTTGTGTCAGAGAATGTTCTTGCTCCATGAGGTAATTGGTCCCGGTATCATGGTATGTGTCACTTTGATCATCAAAACCATTGAATGTATGCATCTGATTCCTTTTATTTCTATCAACTGCTTGGATCTTACACTTTCCCACTTGACCATGTTTGGGGGGATTCACAGGGTGCCCTAGCAAGCCTATGTCTGTAGGTTTTGGTTTGCCACTGGGGGGGGATTTCTGAAAGCCATCGTCCGCTCCCATCATGGCACCACTTTTCCATCTTGTTTCCCGCTCACCTATCCCATTCCACTTGTCCAGACATTGGGTTGACCTATTTTTAGGATTGCACCTTATCTCGGGGGAAGAAGGGGCTAAAGGTCCAGAAGGTAAAAGCAAGCGGGTCAAAGATAAAAGCCTAAAAATAAAACCTCGAGATGCTTCGCCCAGGGATCCCCGAGAAAGCAATAAAAAGCTTCTCAGCAAGAAACAAGAGGGACCCGGAAAAATAATAAAACAAGGCCTAACCAGAGGATAGGGCGTCTCATCACGAGCCAACCTATTAGGTCCATGGGTATCTAACAGTATGACATTGCCATTAGCCAATGTCCTTACAATGACAATGGCCATCAACAAGTGAACAATATAGGCCATCTCATGCAAGGCCCTCAGATAAATATCACGGTTGAAGAACATCAAGAGGCCATAAGAGAACTGGCCAGGAAAGCTAGAATGGCGGTAATAAACAACCTAGACCAGGAATGAAAAGAAAAATTGAAGAAACAAGAGTTACAGGTTTATAGATGAAAGAAATCGAGCCAACCTACCGCTGAACAAACAAAACCCCCATCCTTGGATGTGCTCCTTCCTAAAACATCCAAGACTGAAAGGGTTGACTTAAATTTTGACTTTGAAGGGGCACTATCCAAGATGCATGTAACCATTCCCCTGAAAGAAGTCATTAAGGTGCCATCTGTCCAAGAGCGTTTTGAGAATTTCTTTCAAGGATCAGATGGACCCATGGACCCCCTATTATGTTGCAAGTCGATCACTTCAGGGTCTAATACGGTGAGAATCCTCCCTTCTTCATGACTTTAATAATGAACAACAAGAGCCTCAACAACTGCATGTTGGACACAGGGGCAGGTGCCAACATAATGCCTTTTAAAGTTGTTATCGCACGGTTTGTAGGAAAGGTTAAATAGCTTGAGTCAAAGGTAGAAACCCGCGTAACAGGAGCTTCCCCACCCACTGTCACCTCGATGGGGAGCTCTTTCTATTTAGGAGGGCAAGTCCAAGGGAGACGTCCCTAAGTCAATCTGGATAAAGGAAGGCTAATGTATAAAGGCCAAGTCAAAGAGAAACCCTTCCACAGATTGATGCCCAAGAAAAGATAGTCACGAGGATAAAACCACTGCTGATGCCCCTGTTTGCGAGACAAAACAAAGACAACTAGAATATGTGCTTGCAATGGGTTAGTATTTCATAAAAGCCAATGACTATCTTCAAATTAATATATGAGCTATGAATCAATGCTATTATTGACGAAGTCAATGATGGCTAAACAAAGCAAAGGCTCATATCACT